>JAZHYW010004131.1:0-85688 GCA_037355805.1 Ixodes ricinus
CGAAATGCTGGATAGGCTGCGCAAAATACCTCTTCGCAGAAGTGTTTACGAACATGTTTATGTTAAAATCGCTGCCCATAATCACATTTTTTTATTATTTTCATTCGGTAAAAGCATTACTAATTAAGGAAAAAAGACATGTCGGACCGTTCCGTCTAGAGGGCGGAGCACACCGGCTCTCACATTTCGGTGAATGCAAAGAGATTAAACGTACCAGCGGCCTGTACGTTGACAAGTTTTTAACGGAACTTTGTAGTCCTGATTGACACACGAGTAACCACGACAAATTTGGCTGAAGGAGTGTTTCTTCACGTTAAAGGCCACTTTAATGGTTGGTTTGGTTTCGAAAAAAGTTGTTATATTAAGGTAGGTTAAAAGCAGTGTTTTCTTCGGCGTACCAAGTCTCAGTTGACATGATTACGTCGAATGCACAATCGAACGGAGCAGAGAGCACTTTAAGCTGAGTACTCTTGTTTCTCGCGAAGTGTGCATTTAAGCGAAATTGTTTTAGAGATAGCGCGTATTCATTACCTCAAACATATTTCAAAATCAGATAGCGCAACATAAATTTAGCTTGTCATTATGAAGGCCCAAAACCAACACAAAGGCCAGTGTCAGCAAAAATTACACAATCCTATCCGGGTCACATTCGTTTGCCACGAAGAGCGCTCTTTCCCCGTCCTTCTGTTTAATGTAAATACTACCATTATTGTGCCAGACGTATTGTTGAGAACTTGAAAAAAAACATCCCTGTTTTTCTTTGTCAAGTTTTCAACAACGTAGCAATAGGCTTTAGGCCTATTTAGCTCACTTATATTTTGAAGAAATAATTCTTTACCGATCGCCTCGCAAAACAAAACAAAAAAATGATACCAGGCAGCACATCTTTAGCTACCCGAAGCCTGTGCATTGAAACCACACTGATCACCGCGAGATGCGGTACATTTATTTTCGCTGACACCTCATTGAACTTCGACAAACGATCTTCATTTCTAGATACCGGGATGCCCATGAAAGTTAAGTATATTTTTCTGTTTTGCCATTTAATATCATTGAAATGCTGAGCGAGGTGGTGGGTCTTGTAGATTGTTCTCGGTTTTAAATAGTTTCCATTCTTTTTTTAGGTCTCTGATCTATTCACCTTTATGGCGCATGTGTTCGAGAACTTCGTGATACTGGTCAGACATCGTTTTGCATAAACGTTTTATTATCTTTGGCTGTGCTCTCAAGCGTAATAACGCTGTCTAAATTTTCGTTTATAGTTACAAGTAGGACTGCAAAGCAATCATCCTTTTTCATTTAGGGTTTGCCACCCTGGTTGCCCTTTGACTTTGCCCCCCGGCATGTTGGACAGATCCACGCGTTTCTTCAAGATTCTACCTTCGACTTAAAACGTGTGTTCAGAGACCCGAAAGCAGTTTTCAAAATGGTAGAATTAGTCACAGCCTTCACATACCACACCTTCCCCATCCCTCCACTGCTTATTGCAGGACGGACAAGCATCATTCTTAGCATGGGTTACGTCGAAAAGGTTGTACATGGGCATAGATAATCCCTTCAAGATTCATTGGCAGTCGATTAACTGTTTCAAATGTTGACAACATGTGCAGATGCCTAATATGAGTAAAATAACTGAATATTAAATTAGGCTTAAATTAAATTAATATTAGAACGATGTTACCTAGAAACAATGGGGCTCATATACGAATTAGCTAACAGGGTGTTTTCTAGTCACAAGATTATTTGGTGTCAATATTTGCATTGCAGACAATGTTTTCAGAGGGGCCAGGACTTTTGGATGGTTCAGTAATTTCTATAACGGCTCCGTCCGTACAAGTCTCAAGTATTTTGGAATGCGGACTGGTTAAACCCATGTAGTAGAATGTCGTTGAAGGATGTCCCCAAAACCTTGACCGCCACGGATAAAAAAGGCTTCAGCCGCGCACCCTGAATAGATATGACAGAACAAAGATTGTAATTAATCAATGAGATAAAGACGAGCACTACTTGTCCGCAGAAAGTTTATTTAGAAAATTCGTGAAGTAACAACCTAAATTTGACTTAAAGTTAGTCATTCTTTTATCGACTAGACGCTAGGATTCCGATTAAGCTCTCTTCAATATATGAGCATTATGTGAATCACAAATTCAACACTAGCACAATGTCCGCATTGAACATATTCATGGGAACCATAAATACCTCAGCGTGTAACCGCGCTCGCAGTCGCCATCATATTGTTTGAGAGCGAAAATGGCGGAGGCACGTGACCCTGAACATTGGCGGCACGAGAAGGCGGAAAAAGAACAAGTCACTATGCTGAGTAAATCTGAATTCATGGGGCTAAAAATTAACATATGCCGCCGAAATATCGAATATAGGGGTTTTTGTCTAGAGAATATTTCGAACAATTTAAAAAGGCTTTTCAGATTTATTTTAATTACCCCGTCTTAGCATTACTACTGCATTCAAAATCAAATTCAAATTATATTTTTTTAATTTTTTTATAAACAAAATCTTTTTGAATTTGAATTTGAATTTCAATGCATTAGTAATGCTAAAACTGGGTATTTAAAATATTTCTGGAAAGCATTTTTTTAAGATTGCCCTAAATACCCTTTAGACAAAGTCCCGGATGTTCATTAATTCGTCGGCATATGTTCATTTTAGCCTCATGGACTGAGAGTTGCTTGCACTTCTGAACGGAAGCACAGAAAGCCAATTTAAATCTAATTATTTGCATATGGTGTAAACGCACTTATGAGTCACTGATTTCGGCAAACTGCTCATATCAATATACTTCACTTCAGTAAGTATGTTATTTTTTATTTTAGTAAGTTTAAAAATTGGTGAGTTCATTTCTTTGCAGAAACCCAGACAGCCCACGTTGAAAAATTAAAAGGTGCCAGCGAATGATAAAACAGAATATGATTGAATAAAAAAATGGATGTGTGCACGGACGACGAGGACGGGGGACATCATGCTAATTGTCCCTTCACACATCGATTTATTTCAGGTAGAGTCTATTGTTTCAGAGTATTTTATCTATTTTAAATCAAAACTTTCAGTGTAGAGTTTGATGTTCAGTTTCCATGTCTAGCTGTATTTTAATACCGCTGTTTGAACTTATTTTGGCGGATGCTAAAATAATAAACGTTAGCAATTCAGCAGTTAATAAACTCACGCTTGATTATAATTTTTAAAAGATATCTTGGAGAAGGCGTCCGCATGTAAACATATATTGTTTTACCTCAGCAAGAAGGATAGGGATTTGAAGAGGCTTGTGAAACATATTATCAATGACCAGAGGTGCTACTCCAGACGGGGCAAAAATCCCAAATAATGTTCCTCAAAGTAGAGATATATTATTCAGTATATGACCAAAAAAGGCGTATTTCTTTTACTCATGAATTTAGTAAGTATCTTACCATTTAGAATTCCGTGTACAATCATTAACGTGCCGAATATTATTAGTCTTCGCTTGGCCTTGCATTGCGAAAAAGAAGTCACGGCCCACCGACAAATGTATTTCTGAAAAGAGCAAAAATCGTGTCAATATTCCCACAGCCATCAACGCTGACACGTTTGTACTTTATAGGAGGTCTGACAGGTAAGGGTTGTTACATTAGTGTGATATTGTCTTTTTAGGACGGAAACCTAATCTAGGCGCCCTACGCATCGCAGAAAGCGAAGACATTAGAATCATGAGAGGCCTCTTATCTCCTTAAAACTGGATTAAACATTGCGACATACCCTTATCCCTAAGTAGCCCAGAAAAGACCCAATTGCTTGCGTGGTTCTTGCTCTATTAGATAAGCAAGCAATCATTTTGATTGTATACGCTCATTTCTTTTTAGATTTCATTATCAAAAATGTAGTGTAATGGTATCTGGTCGCGCTTTAAGTGTAGGACACCTCCACGCATGATTGTAATTGCTTTGTATTCCAGGATGCTTATGCTACGTAATTTGTGTTTCCAGCATAGAAGAAACAGAAATGAAAATTTACTTTCGTGATTTTTAAGGTAGCGCGATTGTAGCGAAGATTGACAGCCTTAAATTATTTTTAGAACGAGACCTCGTATGTTCGTATTATTTTCATCAACTATGTCAATACCAAGAGGTATGTGACTTACTCGGGAATGAATGCTGATGCAGAATATGTAAATATTAATGGGCGATTGAATGCGTCGATATTGTGCACGACAAGAGTAAGCGCTACTTGGTATACAAGTTTTAAGGTATTAAATCGCGGCCATTTGTTAACATGAGGGCAAGTGCGAAAAAAGTCAGGCTTTGTTTCAGTTTAGGTGATTAGCAAGATTTACAAGGTTGCTACTCTTATAAACAACAAAATCTACCGGCATATTAAGAAGAAAATGTTATTAAGACGAAACTAATTTATTTTACCACTAAAGGAATCTAGTCTGAGTCACACAGCTCGCTGAAGTGCGATATCCCTACTGAGAAAACCTGTACGACTTTATACCTGTCTATACCAGTTGACACAAGCCACCCGTATTTACGTGCCGGCCACATAATAAGGTATTTTGTTAGGTTTGATAAGTTCGTTTTGAAGCAACAGCCATACCTTGCAGGTAAATTTTACGGCCAGTGGGCATAATACAAATAGCTAAGCATCAAGACAAGTCGAATAATTAGCTAAAACTGGTGCATTAACTTTTAAACATTAAAAATGAACGTATAATTCTAAATCGAAGCTTGGTGAGCGTCATTCAAAACAATGAATAAGTAACTACTGAAAGATTTGGGGAAGGTGGGAAGCGCAGTATAGTGCGCTAGTGCTACAACTCGTGCAAAGGGCGGAATGCTGCTGGTACAAAAACGCGGATGATGATAGAAGCTAAATTCGCTTTCCTTATGACTTAGATTAAACGTTTAGGTGGCATACCTGTTTGACAGATGATGGTGCAAAACTAGCAGTGACGGAACGCGGATTATTAGATTATCATTGCGTTCCGCCGCGGCTAGCTTTGCGCCTGCTGCACGAGTGGTAACTTTGGTGCGCTCCCGAGTTTCTCAAGAGCTTCAAGTCGTTCTAAAAAGAATTGATTTAGTGGTTTTCGGTGATGCTAAGTAAGTGTCTAATCTGAGCCATTTGTCTATTTCACTGACTAAAATTTAGTCAACGAATTTTAATCAATTAACCGACTTATCGTAAAGATTAGCCACCCACATAAAGTCCCCCTGGCCGTATCACTCACTCGCGCAAACCACTTAAGTGTAACTTTCATTCCTTTTTAGGCAAATCTGTAAAGAATAAAAAACAAATCACCCTGTATACATGTACAGTGTATATTAGAAACTTGCTGAGCGTCATGGAAAACCACTAAACCAGAAATTTTCAGAAATTCTTAGAGAGCCTGAGAAGTGCTGCAGTGCGCTAAAGTTACCTCTCCTGCAACAGGAGCAAAGCTACCGGTGCGATATGGCGTTAGCGCGATTTTTGTGTCTCTTATCATAACCCCAACATTGTACTACATGATGCACGTGTGGTATCTTTGACACACAACTACGCTTCCCACGTGTTCAAGGTATTTCTAAACAAATGATTAATGTAGCGGTCTTGGATGATGCTAAGCAAGTTTCTAACAGCCTGCAAATGTTTATTTTCACTAATTAAAAGGCTAATTAACAAATTTTACTTAATCAGTCTACTGATCGGTATGATTAACCACAAATGCAATGTCCCCCTGGCCGTATAACTAACCCGCACAAAGCGTATAAGGGTAGCTCTCACGACGTTTTTTTAAACAAATCTGAAAAGCTTTAAAAAAAACGCCCTGTGTAAGAAAACACTTCTTTCTTTTGAAACTTTGAAAATGTGGACTGGCCATAACTCGAGTAAGCTTGAAGAAATTGCGCTACTTACAAATGGCCTTCCAACGAGCTGGAACTTCGGAGTTTGCTCAATGGGGGAAGTATGATTTTGAAGCGATTAAAATCCTGTTTTTATAACATCGATATTTTAATCAATGACGTCACCTTTACTAACAACCTGATAAAAAATAACCGAGCCTAAAATCTTCATTGTTTTTATCATTACTCTTTTTATAAAAATAAGGATGCGGTATCGCTAGCAGACTGCAAGCTAGAACAATGAACATTTACTTCGTGGCGCGCCGTTCGATTCTTTCATATTTTTTAACTTTTTGACAACAGGCGCACGGTTAATGTTGTTCACCTCATACACCCACCCAATACCGGCATGTGCGAAATCTACACGGATTGACGGCTCGTGGCATCAACATTCTACGAAGGCAGACGAAAGAAACACGCAAAGGTCAAAAGAACAAAAGAAGAAGAGATCGAGGCGGATCATTTATCTTCTTTAAACTAGTACCCGTGCCACACGGGCAACTCGAATGCCATTTACAACGAATGACATTTGAGCGGACGGCCAATCAGCGCGCGACACTCCGGGCGTGGCGCATTCCACGCGCGACGGTTTGCGAGCTGATTCGCCGATCACACAAATGTCATTCGTTGTAAATGGCATTCGAGTTGCCCGTGTGGTACGGGTATAAAATGGTGGATGTGGAGATTTTTTTCCGCTGTAGGCCTAGCGCTGTTTAATCCGATTGCAGTACATGTAGCGGAGTGTACCGCATACTCGGCTCCAACGCGGGTGAACGAGGTGTGAACACCGATCGACACGGTTCATCCCATTATATTTTGCACTGTTCCGGAAAGTTTCAGCTCATTCTTGACTGCCAACGTGTGTTCACGTTCGGAACATTCATAAACTTACTACGTGTGTAAACTCCACGAATACCGGCTATTTTGTAACAGACGCCCTTCTGACTAATGATGCTTGGTTCTTCTTAATATTAAAGTTGGTCGGCACAAGTACGCCTCGTTAAATGTTTTTCTTTTCAGTTTCGCAATCGTCCGCTTCTTTGTCCTTGAAAATATTATAGATTGAAATTATGAGCAATTTATAGAAATAGCACAATCAAACCCTGTAGCCCTGTACACCGCACGGTGTTTCAAATCCCACCATTACAATACGACCACCCTAACTGGGCAGGAAAACACCATCCCCGAACAAAGCACGTGGCCTTAAAATCAGGGCGTGATCAGTTCACGCGGTCGTCCAACCGACAGCCTGCGAAAGAGTGCCCAGTACCGTCCAAAAATGGGCCGCAGCTCAGCGATGGCAAACCATGGGAGTGCACTGCACATAATATTCTTCCTGTAATTAGTGTTCATTTAATTTTGAGTTCACAAGATAGTCTTCAAGATACACTATCGATGCCTGTTGCATATACGCGCGAAATATAAACACGTTGTACGGATCACAGAACACGACATATTTTGAGAGCAGCCGTCTTCATTGGTTCATCTTCATACGGTAGCAAGACTCGAGGTCATGTGTAGAAATGGTGAGTTACAGGCTTGACTTGAGCTAGTTGGTGCATTACTAGGATAGGGCCAGCTTGAACTTGGGACGCGAAAAAACGATAAATAATACAGAGATGGAAGAACAATGCAAGGATAGTGATGCTGCTAGACGAGCAACTATGTATTTATTGCTTCGTCTTCTTCTTGAAGCTTAATCATCTGAACAAAAAGTTAGGGCGCAACTGAGCTGGTGAATTTAGAGACTGTGTGTGTTATGTTGTCCTCCGTCTTTTCCCCAGTGTCGGGGCATGTCTAAAATAAACTATCTGCTTCTTCTCTTCTTCTCATCTTGGAGCCCCATACAATCCCATTCATTCCAAGGATGAAATGAAATGAAATTAAATGAGATGAGATTAGAGCCGACATACATCAAATCAAATCAAATCAGTTTATTTCTGCCACAAACATACATTCATGACAAAGGCGCTGGAAAAAAAAAGCTGCACGATTGCAGCTTGACGAGTCCCAGCGCCCTAATGCAAGGCTGCACCGGTACTGACATTAAAGAAAGCAAAAAAGTATATAGCAATCATACATACACACACAAAAAAGAGATATACATACACCTAAGTACACACATTGAGAGCTATCAGAAACGTAAATAATGCTTTTATATTACATAATTTCTTGTATGCTACGATTGCTTACAGTGTATGTATCAATGTCGCGAAGAAAAAAGCAGGTTTAACAAGAGCGGTAGTTGCTAGCGGTATCTCTGAGTGCCGAAATTTGTTCTAAATGCAGGAACACGCCAGGGGGGCCTATGACGCGATGGGTAAATGGACTCGTTTTTTTCTAGTTTAGCGAGGTCTAATATTATGTTGATATTTTTTTACACATTGTTCGTAATTAAAAATCAATCTAGAGGAATACATAATACATATTACATATATCAATGATTTTATGCTTTTCAAAAAGAGGAGGAGAGTGATAATCACGAGGTACATTCGACATACAGTCCCAGAATGAAAACGTCGCACTTCAGCAGGACGTGACACACCGCAAATACTGTTTTTCTTTTGTGGTGAGCTTCAATAGGAGGCACGCTGACGTATGTTTCTTGATTTTCTTCGATCACCATAGTCTCCAGCATCTCTCGTGCATACGGGTTTTTGTTTGTTGCGAAAAAGGTGATGCTGTTGAAGGCTGCGCTGCATTCACAGTTGCGGCAATGAGCTGGTAGATTGCCCGCTGTAGGGTGTTTTCAGATATGTTCGGCCTACCATGTCCGATGCCAATTTTTAGTTCTTACGAAATATATATATAGGGTGGTTCAAGTCACCAGGCTCGATTTAAAATCGACCGTAATAATCGACGCCTGTACGTTGCAATTTGTACTTTTCGTCAAAGGTGTATTTCACAGGTCGGACAGGTCGCTTTTTTCTTGTAAAATTGCAAATCGTAGTTTTCTTTCTGTAAAATATAGGACCAAGAAACTTGCCAGGGTCTACGGCGGACGACGACCCAGACGACCAAGTCCAGTAGCGGGTTCTGTTTGGCGTTCCTATTCATAGATGGCGTCCGGAGCAGCGTCCGAAGGTGCAGCCAACCAGCGAAAGAAAGCAGACGGGTCGCAGACGAAATGCGTCGGCAGCAAAAGCGCCGTCGTTATGCAGACGCGTTTGTTTTTACTTTAAGTATTGCTTTGATTGTCCGCATTTATTTTTTAACCGAAGGTACATTTCAAACAGATTATGTTCATTTTAATCAACCCTCGGTGGTCGCGAGCCGTCGCGATAAGGAGGTAGCGCCATCTAGCAATACGAACGCCTAACACGCCCCGCTACTGAACCCCTGTCGTCTGCGTCGCTGCCCGCCGTAGACCCTGGTAAGTTTCTCCGCCTTATTTTCTTACAGAAAGACAGCTAGGCTTTGCAATTTTACAAGGAAAAACCGACGTGTGAAATACACCTTTGACGAAAAGTTTAGATTGCTATGTGCAGGTGTCGATTTTTACGGTCCATTTTAGATCAAGCCTGGTGACTTGGACCACCCTCTATATTGTGGACTCTATGCCCATTAGCACAAAACCGAAATCTGCTTCGCGAGAAAAATGCTTTTCTTCGCGGAAAAAAGATTAGAAGCACACTCTCAGTACGGAGCGCTTTCTGCGAATTGTGCGAACTTGACATTTAAATCACCTCCCCCCCCCCCAAAAAAAAGAAAAAATGGTTGTGGCTGCCGGTTTAAAAATATTCACAACAAAACTGCGTATAAGGAGGATTGACTCAACGTATTTATAATTAATTATCGACGTTGTTCATTTCTAGAAACAAATCGCAAACATGGCACATTGCGCAAAAACTCTTTCACAGTATGTTTTTTCTCTGCATCTATCAACACCAGAACTTTCGAACTTTGCCAGCGGGTTGTCTTGTATCTTCTTCAATATTGGCGCTAAATATGGTGGTCCTGGGCAGCAATATAAATTTATGAGAACCGCCTAATGGGGTCATTTTAATAAATACGAGATATTTTGAAACTCAATTAAAAACAAAAGGCCTTTTCAAACTCTCCCACATTAAGGCCAATGATAGGTACTAACAGGATCTGCAAAAATGATGTTGCATTATTTTTTGTGTATTTAATGTTATAAAGCTAGGAATAGGACCACAGTTTGGCTACCGCAGCACCGTGAATGGAACGTGTAGATACCCATAGATGACGAATTCATTATTTTACAAACTGTAAAATACTGGAGAGTGGTCAAAAAGAAAAAAGTTGAAGGCACAAGACGGTGGTTTTAATTGAAAATTCTCAGTGCGTTTTTTTTTTTATAAAAGTCGAAGAAAATGCGCGCGGTCCTGGGCGATCGAGAGGCTCTTTCATGTCGCATGCTTCGCAGGGTCTGTTTTGAATAGCCGGCGTGTAGAGTCTCTGTATACGCCACATTAAAGGGGCCCTGCAATCATATTTAAGCGCCTACCTTTTTTGCGGTTTCCACGTCTCTTGGGGTTCGGGCAAGCCAGCGGGCACGGAGAGAGTAACTAAATATCAGTGCGTCATATTTTAACCGGACGACGCGGAAACCTCCTCCACCTACCAGGGCGACCCGCGGTACCGAAAGCGCGCAAAATGTGACGTCTTCGGTCCTGAGGCTTACTACTGGTCAGAGCCGCTAAAAGCTTCTTTTTAGTCGAAATACAAAATATAAGTGGCGCGAACCGTTTCAAATTATTTATAAAAGTAGTTTTTGTTCAGTATTTTAGATCAGAAAAGAAACGAATGGAGTTCATAAAGTACGGAAACAAGAAATGACCCGTCCTCATACCCGCCACCAAGCGGTGGAAAAGGCGGCGCATACTAGAAAGGAGTAGTGGGATCAAGCGCCGACACGGAAAGGTCCCGGATGTACGCGGCGCCGCTGCGGTCGTAGGGATCAGGAGGATCCGACCGGCTCCGAGCGTTCGGAAGGCCTTCGGCGAGAAGCTTTGTCTTGCGGTTTGGCCGTTTCGCGGTATGGCAGCGCGAAGTGGCTCCCATTCTGAACTGATCTTTACCCCGTGTTTGCTGTCGTTTGTGGCCAATGAAGTGTTATGCCGAATTAGTATTTAATCGCGCAGCAAATGCAATAGAGCCGCTCTGGCTGCCCGCTGCATACAGCCTATCCAGAACATGCTTTAGTGGCGCCCTCTCGCGCCGTCGACACGGAGTGCGGCAGCCGTGAGCGCTCGATGAGCTCACTACCCATCCTCTAGTTCACGGCCACTCAAGCAACCAAGGACGTCACGAGGGAGGCTATTTTTTGCTTGTTTTTGTCATTTTAATTTGCCCATAACTTTTAAAATAAAACGAATTTCGAGAAAAAAAAAGTTTCACTAAGTTACTGCGTTCAGTGCGCTCAGGTTCGGTGCAAATTAAAAGCCAGTAAAAAAGTCCTTGAAGGGCCCCTTTAAGGAAGCGACCGGAGCGGCTCCGCTTAACGTATGTTTATCGCAGACGTCGAGGCACCCTAGCGCGCTCCTCTGGCTCTCCGGCGCGCATTGGTGTAAAACAGCTATGGGCACCGGCCGGGACCGAGGGTCAGGTTCCTTCCCTCCGTGCGCAGTCGGCTTCAGACGGATAATAAAAACTCAGAACCGTTCCACACCACGGAGTTAGACTACGTCTTTAAAAAGGTACCCACAGGCCGTAAAACGCGAAGAGACGATAAATACTGAAGGGCACCCGGTGTGTAAAAATTGCTTTTATAATCCTTTGTCATCAGATTTTTATGTGTTTTTTTGTAGCCGCTTTGCACTTCACTGCTTAAAGACGCTGGTGGAAGCTAGTATTATTTCCAAAGTGGCTTCTTTGCAAACGCTCCCGTTCTTGATACCAGCAATTCGTGCCGCAGTGGGTTGACTTGTGTGCACTGCCAGAAGTCCCAGGATTGAATTCCAAGCACGGGCCGGACGGAATCCGTCTCCCGCTGTCATTTTCCTGAACACCTGCACGTCAGGCCTTGGCAGGTGAATTAGTGCAACATTCGGTAATTTTGTCTTGAGGATGTCCACCATATCTGACGCACACTTAATGGCTGATGTGGAGGTCCCCGGAGATTGAAAAGAGGTGCATGGTGTTTGACCAGGCCTCCAATCCCATCGCCTGCCATGCCCAGTAGGCTGAAAGTAGTCATTTGACCGTACAGCTACTTGGTTTTAGTGAGTTCATGGAGTTGATACCGATTCTTAATATTACTTGCCGCGCCGTCACTGACGTACATCACATGCGCGTACAGCTGAGCAACGTCCTCAAGCCTCTCGTGAATTTTCGCAACGGCGTAGCATGCATAGCGGAATCATGACTGGTGTCATCACTGATGAGGGCGCTGCTAGACGTTCCTTTTCTGGCACCACGCATGTGCAGATTGAAACTTGCGTCTTTTGCCAGTGATGCAACTGAACTTCTTCAGGCAGTATAACTGTTTAGTTTTCTGCGAAATCAATATAGAGCAGGACATTACCTTCCTCTATGAATTGTTTTGCTCCACTTATCGTTTTGCCCTGCTCGCATTGAATATATTTATGCTGCACGCATTTCCTCGAACACTCTCGAAAGTGTTCCACAAACGAAACAGGGCTCACTTCTTTTCTTATCAGCTCTCCTTTTCCCCAGCCCTTCGTACAACACTTCATCATCATCTGTGACTCTCAGGCCAGGCGCAGTAAGAGTTTCAGCTGTCCGGCATGAGCTGCACTGGCCGAGGAAACACTTCGTAGATGGAAGGTCACATATAGTCAGTTCACGAAGATCTTCAGCATTTCTTTTTATTCCAGTGGCTTTTTCTATGGCGCAAACACTTAGCTTGACGTTAGCGCACTACGTGCACACGCAAACTTCGTGCCAAGATGCATACTCCACCCACGTTGGCCTCAAGGAGTAGAAGTTTGGATCAATTGTGACTCAACTAAAAATAGAACTTGATTTGATTCCATTATTCCAGAGAAGGCAGTATATGCGGCTGAAATTGTACTACGTTTTTCATAGTTATCTCGGCGAAGAAAGGGTAAAAGCAGAGGCGAGCTGGTGAAGAACTTCCATCGTAAACCGGAGACACGGCAAAATAAAAAAAAAACGCAACAGAACAACAACAAGTCTCAATTTCTCGGCATTGACAAATCTAAGTACGTGCTGCCTGCCCACTAGTCATCAGGAAGGCGTGATCACTCTAAAAAAGTGCGAGAGTTTAAATGTAGAACGGATCTGTTTAAATACTCCTTCTTTCCATGTACAACGAGCACCTGGAATTTTCTGCAAGAGGAAATAATTGCTACAACTTCCGCTACTTCTTTCTTCAACCATGTGTTAAGTGATGCTTCATAAACATAAAAACAACTGATATTATTGTCTCATGTCCGGCCTCGCGCTTTTTGTACTTTTTGTACTTTTGTACTTTTGCTAAAATGCATTTGTACCCCTCCCTCGCAATAATGCCTTTTTAAGGTTGGATACGTTTTATTCATATTTAGAAGGGGTACGACGCGACCGGTTTCATGCCTTGTCGTGAAGGGGAAGGGTATGAGGATGCAGGAATGGCAGAGGGAGGTGAGGGGGGAGAGGGCTTACAGAAGGCCGGCCAGACCGGCCGTCCTCACGTAAGCCAAGAGTGAGTTGAAGACCCGCCTCTTGACGTCTGTGAGGCCTGTCGGTGCCGTCTAGGCCTCGAATGTCATTTGTGGTGGTGGACCGAGCTGCGCGAGTGCTATGTCCTCTCCTTTCGCCATGCCGGGCACTCCCAGAGCAGTTCGGATTTCGCAGGGTGGCGAGATGCGCTGAGGACTGGGTGTTAATGGAGGTATCGAGGATTAGCCCGGCGGTTTTATTGGCTTGAGGTGGCGGTGTAGGGATCGAACTACACCGGTCGCATATTGCATGTTCTGGCGAACGTAGCCCGAAGCGGGCCAGGCGATACGGTGTCCATGCGCAGCCGGTTGTGAGTCGGCGTAGCCGGACCTCGGCCGCCCGCCGGTATCCCCTAGGGATGGAGGTCGGGCATTCAGGCAGCCGGGTCGACAGGCGCCGCTTGGTTTCGGTGCGCGGGTGCTGTGGTGGTGAAGGGCCAGTGCTAGCGTCGGAGCCAGATGGTGCATCCAAGGGTCGCTGAAGCGACTGACCGGCCGAGGGGAGAGCGATGCGAAGTATTCTGAATAAATAAATAAATAAACTTGGCAAGCCCAATGGCCTTGTCAGGGTGAGCCGCTCTAAACAAACGCCAAGTTTATCGAATAGACCTTGTCATAAAATGTTTTGAAACATATTATTTTTGCTCCATTGAAATGATGCCAAGAACACCCTATTGAAAAATCTGTCAAAAACTTCCAGTGACATTCGGTGGAAACGGGTTAATTTCTACTCATTTTCACCAGAAACCAGCGTAGTTTACCAGTTTTTTGGTGGAAATATTACCGGCCGCCACTTTCAGTTACCAGAATCCGGTGTACGCTTACCGGAGCCACTCTCGGTTAAAATCCGGCAAAAACATCCCGTGACATTCAGTGGAAACGGGGTAATTTCCGATCATTTTCTCCAGAAACCAGCGTTGTTTACCAGTCTGCGGTGGAAATATTACCGGAAGATACTTTCGCTGAACGTTTTGCCAGAACCATTTTCGATTACCCGTCACTGGAATCCTACCGAAAGCCTCTCGTTTGCCAGACACCGAACTTCACTGGTAGCCGACGAAAGGGGAACGGCTAAAGGCAAGGAAGCCAAGACGAGCAGGGGGACTAGCTGAGTTTGTAATGGTGGCCGCCAATGCAGTGGCATTCTCGTGAGTGCGTGTTTTAGCTCGAGACGACGTTGCAATCCTGCAAGAAGTGCGTGCAGCGAACTGTTTTGACGATCCAAAAAGGTGAGCAGCGATCACCGGCAACTTGCTATTTGCGACAGGCAAAAGTCGGGGCAGAGCAGGTACGAGACCACTCGGGCGGCATTCTCGTGAGTGCGAGTTTTAGCTCGGGGCGACGTTGCAACCCTCAAGAAGTGCCTGCAGCGAACTGTTTTGACGATCCAAAAGAGTGGGCACTTTCACCCGTTTTCATTCGAAACCAGTTTACCTGCAGTCTGTGCGAGATTATCTGCCGGCAAACAGATTTTGCTGTAATTTCATCGGCATCAGGTTTCCAGATTTCGCTGGAATGTCACCGCCAGCCACTTTCGATTCCCAGACGACACGGTTTTAATCTTATTCGAAACGAGTGACTCGCTTCCCTGTTTACCGAACTTCACTCAAAGCCGACGCGAGGGGAGGGGAAGCCGATGCGAGCCGGGGACGGGGCGTCCTGGTGCCTCGCACCAATGACGAATCCCCACGCACCCTCTCACCCTCGCATTGGGTCGTGGGGAAAATGCGAAAAAGATCGTTTTGCTGACTTTTTTTTAATTTTTTTTTTAAAGAAAACCGGCTTTTTTGTCCGTCAACGAGCAACGGCCGGCCAGGAACGAACGCTCAGTCTCGGAATCTCGTTTCATGTCTGCGACCTGCATCTTCCAGAGCCGCTGGGTGTGCAGATGAAAAGAAAATATCTTTCAGTGACCTGTTTCTTACGCCTCTTTGTCCGTCCGGCTTCAGAAGCATCCAGCGAGCGAAAAAACCTGTGCCCAAGATTTCTCAACGTCGGCGGATGTTCGTTTCGCGTTCGGTTCAGCGTGCTGCTGACGCTGGGTACTCGCGGCGGCCGTATCAGGGACGCGTGACGTGGCCGAGATTAACGGCGGCGGATGTTCGTCGCGCGGTCGTGGTTTCGCTAGCGTGCACTGACATCGCTGCACCGCGGCGACGACATCAGGGACGACATCGTGATCTGTGCCCGTGATTTCTCAACGGCGGCGGATGTTCGTTTCGCGCGTTCGTGGTTTTCGCTAAACGTGCTACTGAGATCATACGTGTGTGTGTCCGTGTGGTGCACCTGCGCGGTTTTATTACCGTACGTCTGGGAATTTACCCAGCGGCATTGTAAGAACCTTGAAAGATATCTTTTGCGACAAAGAACTCGGTTGTTCCTATTTGGTCTGATTGCTTCTGTCTACAGCCGTGCAAATTGTTTCACTGGTATCGACCCGGTTAAATAGATACATAGAACCTTCAGGTCTCTGTGGACTAACCACTTTTATTGTTACCGAATCGTCCATCATCTGGTAAACATGCACCAACCACGGTTCACAGGCTTCCTCCTAAATGGCTTCCGTTGACTTCCGAAAAAAAAAGAAAAAACACTATGAATTCCGGCCAATCTTCAACAGTTTGCCAGAGTCTTTGCTGAACATATCATCCTTTCGTGCGGTAAAACGGAATGTAAGAGAATGGTGCCTCACGCTCGCGCAATAATGATTATATAATTACTTAGTGCGTATTCGTTGCCCACATTCCTACGTTATTGTTGTTTGTTTGTTTTGTTTCTCTAGTGTTCACTGTGTCATGGTATTTTATTGGCTGCCTGGTCTCACATACAAGCATCTTTGCTTTCGTGGGCCAGCACGCACACATGTATTTTTTCGAAGATAATAAAGATATTATTATATGGTGATCTTCTGGTAAATTGTGGCTTTACTGGAAGCGAAAAGAGTCCCATAATCCAGTAAAATAGATTTTTACTGGAAATAAACTTCCGGTAGAACTCCGGTGACATTCGGGTAAAAAGCCGGTAACATTCCTGTAAACCAACCGGTGACATTCCGGTAAACTACAACTTTACTGGAAGTGAAAACAGTCCCATAATCCAGTAAAATAGACTTTTACTGGAAATGACATTCCGGTAAAAAATATTTTTCAATAGGACATCCTTTTTGTTCGGGCTTTGTTTAGAGCAGTTGAGCTCATCTTTAGTGTATAGTAATTCAGCACCGCCTGAACGTCCTCTCGGCCCAGCCTTATTCTTGTGTAGGGGTCAGGAACTGACCCCACTCCGAGTGTCTCTTGGTTCTTCCTTGATTTTTGGATCAAGTGGCGATTTGGTGAAGAAATAATCTTTTGGATCCGTTGCTCGAAGAGATTCCTCGAGAGCAAGGCCAAGAGCCGGCATCGTTCTTTCTGCGAATGAGAAGGATCAAACGGATCTTTAAGTTTGCTGAACAACTCCGGACAGATGTCGCAGCTTTGTACCGAGGCTCCAGGCTCCTCCATGAGTCCATATGCTGTAGTGAGGCTTGATAACATTTTCGTAACGAGAACGCTCTCGATCTCCTCTTCTTCCGCCTTGCGTAAGGCTTCCGGCAATACGATTTGAACTCAGTCCGCTATTACAGAGGTGATATTCCGGTTGACTGAATGAATCTTGTGATATCCTCGACGGCTGCTTCCTGAGCAACAAAAATTTCGTTGGGCTCAGATGTCTCTGGAGATACTTTGGCGAGTTGTTTGAAGCGGCTGAAGCAGTTGTGACACAAAACGTCGGCATCTGGGAGTGAGCTTCTTCTGGCATATGCTTCTGTAACAAAGCGATGTCCAAATCCTTCACACTGTGAAAGTTTCTTTGATATTCGGTTTTTTTCCTTGTGCCTGTTGAGATAATAAGCGCAGAACACTCGCTTTAAGCTGTAGGATTCAGCCATCGAAACGTGAGAAGTTCTAGGCGTATGCAGCACTCACGGACGATGCTCATGAAGTGTCCGCGGGGTGGTCCAGGACAAAGGCAAGTGAAAGTGAACGTTATCACCGGGGTTTGTATCACTGCTGGTACTTTCATTTAAAATCGAACATGCTTGTCGGCGTGGGGCATCCGATTTTTAAAACAATATATATGGGTGTTTTCATCTCAAATCGTGCAAGCAAAAAGAATCGAATTTTCGATTTCGCTGAAAAACATATATGTTATGGCGTCGTCTCTAAAAACGCAGTAGCCACAAACCGCAAGTCCGTCGGATTTTTGTTCTCGACTTGCGAATTTTAAAAGAGGCCGCGGCGGAAAGCAGTGTTTTTCACATCCGTCGTGGGTCGGATGTTTCGCTCGATCTTCCGCCGTGGATTTATAGTCCACATTATATTAACTTTTTCAAGCACTGAGTGAGCACATATAAAACGCTTTAATGCCATGAAATAATTTTAGACATTTTGCCTTTTTTCTGTAAAAATATCAAAAACGCCCTCTCGGTTAATTGTTGACGAAGTTTGACAATTAAATACTGGCGATCTGCTTGGGTTTCATCAATATTTTTATGTCTACGTATAGCCCGAAACACGCTCTTTATATATATTATAAAATGACTCAGCTGTATAAAATATCCTTTGCGGGACGTTTACGGTAATGTTATGCAAAAACCAAAAAGTAAAATTTTTGACATCGATTTCCTAAAAAAAAACAATTTTTTTTTTGTTAAAATGTAGATATGATAGTTGTCTACACGAAAAGCCAGTCTAGAAAGTGTGTATTTTGTTTGTATGTTCTATATTTAAGCATCCATATCGTACAAAAACGTGTTTTTACGGCTCGAAATTTACTTGAGAATTGCGCGTCTTCACAAACTTGAAAATATTTTTGCCTTTTTTCAACGTTCCCACATAACAATAAGATACAGTAGTTCCATCCTGTTATATTTATTGATTATTTAAATCTTATTATATGCGGCAAGCTACATTGGAGTAGTTCAATAAGAGAAAGCAACACTTCTTAACAGACCAGCAGGCGTCGTAGATATTTAATGTGTAGAATGTGGCAGACGTCGTATTGAATCGGGGCCTTCATTGGCTTATATGAACGTCCCGCCCTTTCGGAACCAGCAGATGACCAAGACCTTTCGCGCTCGTTGTGTTAGATAGGACTGCACGTGACAGTAAAGCTAGCAGCGCACCCTGTGTCATGTGGAGTGAAATGGTACGAATGTGTCCTTGACGCGGCGAACAGTGACGGCCACCCAGGAGGAGTCAGTCGTTCAGAGTATTGCACAGGGGAAAACAAAAGTATTGTTGCCTAAAAGGTGAGGACACCACGGCCTTACAATATCGACGGTCAACAACAGTTCTGCCGGCCAAAACAACGCCGCGTGCGCGCTAAAACCGGCGGCGCGGGACAAAAATCACGCAGACGCATACACGAAGATGGGCCGTTTTCGTTAGGGATGTGGGGAAATTTTGAAGGCAGCCATCCGTGCACGCGTGAAACGATACCGCGTCTTTGCCCAAGCTTCGAGCGCCCCATTCCTTGAAACGGCCGTGCTCTATCTCTTTCCGCGGATATCCGATAGCACCGAAGGGTTATCTCTTTTGGAAAAAGCAGAGCCCGGAGAGGACATTAAAAACGAGCGTGTTGGTAAATATACTTGTGCTTATTCTGCCCGGAGACTAGTTGGGTCGAAGTCAGCCTCCTTGTCAACTATAACCGTTTGTGAAGGGTAGCCTTCTCCAGAAATGAAAAGTTAGCGCCGGCTGACGTGTTCTTTTGAAAAAAGAGAAGGGGAAAGAGAAAGTTTGAGAAACTGCAGTAACTACCTTGAAAGCTACTCTCCCGATAGGAAGCTCGAGGCATGTTACGTCTCGGTTATCTTCTCGCGCATCGCTGCTAGAATCTATTCTTCACTTTGTTCCGCACAGCCACCGTTCCGCACAGCCGTCGTGTATGTGCGTAATAGAGTGAAGAACAGATTCGAACATCATCTGGACGCCGTCATCCTGCCAGGCTTCAGTGTCGTGGGACTGGACTCGGCGTTGGTCAGTTAAGACTTTTTTTTATTTCGTGTGTGTTTCTTCGCCCCGCTGAACTTTGTTTCTCGGAGGCGGTTTTGCTGAACGTCTTTTTTATGTTTTCTTACTAACTGTTTATAAGCATTGTTTAGTTGTTGGGTTTATTTCGTCATGGCGTAGTGGCTTGACGGTGCTGTAGAGAGCGTGTTCGCACGCATTTGGTTGTGTCCCGTTTAGGGAATGCCCGGAGGAGTTGGTTTTTGTTCGTGACGTGTGCGGCTGAGTTTTTCCTTCTTTATTACATTTTGTTTTTTTGTTTTACCTTTCCGTGTTGTCGGCTTCTTTGTCTACTCTCCACCAGGCTTGGACCTATCGCCTTGCCACCGCTCGAACCTAAATCTTTTATTTCTTTAACGCAATTTTTATTATGATCGGTGTTGGGTAATTTTATTCTTATTTATTTATATTTATTCCCTACCCTTCTTCGTGGCAATCTCTCCGTGTGTTTCGGACCGTTTCTGTGTCTTCAGTTTTGTGTATTACGGAAGTAAAAGGCCATTCCCGGGTGATCAGTGCGATGTGCGGTAAACAAACCCTAGCGTTTGGTTTCGGAAAGAATTCTATAGAATATATAAATGATGTGGTCACTTTCTGTGTCTTAGTATTATGACAGCTAATATCTAGTCATGCTAGTTTACAGCGAAAGGTTTATAAATCGAAACAATACAACGTCTGTGCCTCTTGGATATTCAGGGTCTACTAGGCATGCTGATTTGTTAGATATGTTTCTCGTGGTTTCCCGTTCTTATCAAAACATAAATAAGTATTCAATACCACAAAATACGTTTATAATTGATTACAAAACGCATACAAAAATTCAAGAAAACTTTTTCACAATTCGTAGAAACGCACGGGTCGCTATGTCTGACTAACGTCTTGCAAAACGAAGACACCTTTTTCCGATATTGGGGCTTAAATATAGAATATGCAAACAAAATACACACTTTCTCAACTTGATTTTCGAGTAGACAACTATCATATCTACATTTTAGCAAGAAATTTAAAAAAAATGTGCTTCTTAAGAAAATCGATTTCAAAAATAGTACTTTTTGGTTTTCGCATAACATTAACGTAAACCTCCCGCAAAGGATATTTTATACAGCCGAGTCATTTTATAATATATATAAAGAGCGTGTTTTGGGCTCTCCGTGGACATAAAAAAGTATTTATGTAACCCAAGTAGATCGCCAGTATTTAATTGTAAAATTTCGTCAACATTTGACTGAGGAGGCGTTTTTGATATTTTTATAAAAAAAAAACGCCTAAAATTATTTTATGGTGTTACAGCCTTTTAAATCTGTTTACAGAGTGCTTGCAAAAAGTTAATATAATGTGGCCTGAAAGTCCACGGCGGGAGATCGAGCGAAACATCCGACCCATGACGGATGTGAAAAACACTGCATTCCGCCGCGGCCTCTTTTAAAATTCGCAAGTCGAGAACGAAAACTCCGACGAACTTGCGGTTTATGGCTACTGCGTTTTTAGAGACGACGCCATAAAATATCTTTTTTTTGCGAAATTTAAAATTTGATCCTTTTTGCCTGCACGATTTGAGATGAAAACACCCATAATATATATATATATATATATATATATATATATATATATATATATATATATATATGGGTGGTTTCATTTGAAATCGAACACGCTTGTCGGGGTGGGTCTTTCGATTTTTTTTAAATATATGTAATTGCCCCATTTCTGGAAAGAACAAAACCGCTTTCCAAAATTTGTTTAAAAAATATTTCGCTTCACAAAAGATTATTGAGTGGAGCAGGGTAAAAATCTGTTTTTTACTCCGTGATTTTTCTACCCAGTTCTGTACGCTGGTATAAATACGGGAAGCATAGCAAAACTCACAGTAATTTTTTGTGCTGTTGTATGTTATTTCGACTATTTTTTAGTTGAAAGGAAAACAATTTTGTATTTTTGTATATTGAGGTAAACAATGCCAAACATCGTCTCTTTGACTATCCGGTGACGTCTTCAGAGCCTTGTAACTCATAAGGTATTATATTTGTCGCTTACCAAATACTATGCGGGTGTAGCCCTATACATGGGCTATCGATAGGCGTAAGTTTAGTTTATTTTATTTTCACTCAATTTTTTATATAAAATTTGAAATATCGTCGAAAATGAAATTTACCGATATTTTGAACCCACTTTATTAAAAAAGGCCATTTTTTATTTCGTTCCATTTTTTTATTATTGCTGCCGATGATGTGGACTTCCAATTGGCTTGATGCGATTTCCCCTTTTTTCTTGTATCTTCTCTAGAAGTGATCAAAATCGCTCCCACGTGACAATGCGGTAACAACTTCCGAGCCTTGTAACTCATGAGTTATTTTATTTGTCGCTTACCAAATACTATGCGGGTGTAGCCCTATACATGGAATATCGACGGGCATAAGTTTATTTTATTTTATTTTCACGGAATATTTTATATAAAATTTGAGATATGGTCGAAAATGAAATTAACCCATATTTTGAACCCACTTTATCGAAAAAGGCCATTTTTTCATTTCTTTCAATTTTATTTTATTATTGCTGCCGATGATATGAACTTTCAATTGTATTGATGGGATTTCCCCTTTTTTGTTGTATCTTCTCTAGAAATGATCAAAATTGCTCCCGCTTTTTCAGAACGGCCAAACGCAGTTTCCGCAGGTCGGCTTCGCTGCAAAGACTATACTGCTTATTTGTGTGCTCAAATGCAGCGGGTAAATTCATTTTGATTGAGAACACTCATGCTTGGCTGCATATTGTATTTTTTATTTTTAATGATGGCAACTGACATTCTTTTGTCGGATAGTTAGCGGTGCAGCGGATGTTCCATTATCCGATGTCTAAAGCCTGGGCACAAAGGGCGGAGAAAGCGGGACGAGCTTTTCATGTAGCCAGACCGGGGTCATATATCTGTTTGTGCTATACACAGCTTGTAAGGCACGTACAGCACGCCCGGCCCTTCGCGCTATAGGCCCATCTCCGTTACACCCAGGAAGCATCCGGCACGGGCGCCAACCCATGAAGTGTCTTGTCGCATGCATTCAAATAACCATGTAATTGCCTGTTCTTTATTGTCAGCGTGTATACAAAAATATGTAATATCACCTGCCCCTCTTTTAGAAGGAAAAGCAGTTTGCAGAAAAAAAGTGAGGAAAACGGACAGAGTTTACATGAACCGAAGACTCTTTTTACAGAACACAAACACCAATTGGCGATAAACAGACACTTTATTAATTAACGCTAATATATTTAGGATGCACTTGTAAAACAATATGTTGTTGTGCTTTAAATAGTCCAGTTCACGAGCAACGCAATATTGGAACTTTTTGACAACGGCATCGGCTTGCCTCTGCGGAGACGATCGAGCGCGGGGGCGAGCTGAACTTTGTACCGCAGCGGTCGGATGCAGCCGAGAAGTTCAACAGCGTGGTAAGTCGAGACGGAAAGAACGAAAACTGGAGCCGAAGCGAGCGAGCGGTGAACCCGAGATGGTGGCCCTTCTGTTTGAACGAGTGTGTGCAGTTAAAAATAAAAGTGTTGGATTTTGTTCAAGACTGATCGATGTCTGATGCCAAGAAGCAACGATTCCACATGCACAGAAAGCAGCGAAAGCAGTCACACAATGTCTCTGTAGACTTTTAGTTTCTCCACTTTGTTGCACCGAGCTTAATGCGAAGATTGTACAGCCTTCTGGAATATGGAAAAGCGATTTGACGATTTTATTTTAATTAGCTACGGTAGATTTGCTTTGGCTAGGCACAGATTGCTTAGGTTTGGGAATAAAGGTAATGGAACATCCGCTGCAGCGCTAACGATCGGACTAAGGAATTTCAGTTGCCATCATTAAAAATTAAGAAAAAAACAATATGTAGCCAAGCACGAGTGTTCTCAATCAAAATGAATTTACCCGCTACATTTGAACACACAATAAGCAGTATAGTCTTTGCAGCGAAGCCGACCTGCGGAGACTGCGTTTGGCCGTTCTGAGAAAGTGGGAGCGATTTCAATCACATCTAGATAAGATACAACAAAAAGGAGGAAATCCCATCGAGCCAATTGAAAACTCAAATTATCGGCAGCAATAATCAAAAAATTGAACGAAATAAAAAATGGCCTTTATCGATAAAGTGGGTTCAAAATGTCTGTTAATTTCGATTTTCGACCATATTTCAAAATTTATATAAAAAATTACGTGAAAATAAAATAAAGTAAACTTATGCCCGTCGATATTCCATGTATAGGGCTACACCCGCACAGTATTTGGTAAGCGACAAATATAATAACTCATGAGTTACAAGGCTCTGAAGTTGTCACCGCATTGTCACGTGGGAGCGATTTCAACCCCTTCTAGAGAAGATACAACAAAAAAGGGGGAATCGCATCAAGCCAATTGAAAGTTCATATGATTGGTAGCAATAATAAAAAAATTGAACGAAATAAAAATTGACTTTTTTAATAAAGTGGGTTCCAAATATCGGTAAATTTCATTTTCGACGATATTTCAAATTTTATATAAAAATTCAGTGAAAATAAAATAATCTAAACTTATGCCCGTCGATAGCCCATGTATAGGGCTACACCCGCATAGTATTTCGTAAGCGACAAGTATAATAACTCATGAGTTACAAGGCTCTGAAGATGTCACCGGATTGTCAAAGAGACGATGTTTGGCATTTTTACCTCAATAAACAAAAATACAAAATTATTTTCCTTTCAACTAAAAAATAGTCGAAATAACATACAAGAGCACTGATAATTACTGTGAGTTTTGTATGCTTCCCGTATTTATACCAGCGTACGGAACTGGGTAGAAAAATCACGGAGTAAGAAACAGATTTTCACCCTGCTCCACTCAACAATTTTTTGTGAAGCGAAATATATTTTTAAAAATTTTGAAAAGCGGTTTTGTTTTTTCCAGAAATAAAGCAATTACATATATGTTTTGAAAAAATAAATCGACAAGCGTGTTCGATTTCAAATGAAACCACCCATTTATATAATTTCCTTAATTCTGTATAGAACAAAACCGCTTTTCAAAAAAAGTTTAGGGCTTCACAAAAATATATTAAGTGGAGCCGGGTGGAAATCTGTTTTTACTCTGCGATTTATGTGCACAGTTCTGTACTCTTGTATCAATACGGA
The DNA here is from genome assembly GCA_037355805.1 of Ixodes ricinus. Classification (NCBI taxonomy): domain Eukaryota; kingdom Metazoa; phylum Arthropoda; class Arachnida; order Ixodida; family Ixodidae; genus Ixodes; species Ixodes ricinus. Next base: position 24,730 of record JAZHYW010004131.1, read on the forward strand.
AAGCATACAAAACTCTCTGCACTTTTTTGTATGCTTGTATAGAATGCCGACTATTTCGCATTTCAAACGAAAATATTTTAGTCTTTTTTTTAACTGAGATAAAAAATGACAAACATCGTCTCTTTGACAATCCGGTGGCATATTCACACCCTTGTAACACATGAGTTATTATATTTGTCGATTTACCAAATACTGTGCAGCAGGGACGTAGCCATAATTTTGTTCTTTGGGGGGGGGTAGGAAAGGGGGGGGCACCCATCACAAAAGGGTGTATGAGGGGGAAGAGTTAGAGGAGTTCCCAGCAAAATGAAAGGTTTCAGGGGGGGGAGGGGCTGGCCCCGTGCCCCCCCCCCCTGGCTGCGTGCCGGCTGTGCAGGTGTAGTCCTGCACATGGGTTATCGACGGGAATATTTTTAGTGTATTTTATTTTCACGAAATATTTTATATAAAATCTCAAATATCCTCAAGAATGATATCTACCGATTTTTTGAGCCCTCTTTATCGAAAAAAAAAAACATTTTTACCACGCTCAATTTTTTTTATCACTTACGATCATAATTACTTTCAAAGGGCTTTATGCGATTTTCCCCTTTTTTGTGGTATCTTCTCTAAAAGGGATCAAAATTGCACCCACGTTCTCGGAACGGCCAAACGCAGTTTACGCAGGTCGGCTTCGCTTCAAATTTTATACTCCTGATTTTTCAGTTAAAATGCATCGGGTAAATGTACTTTGATTGAGAACACTCGCGCTTGGCTGCATATTGTATTTGGTTCATTTTGTAATGCTAGCAACTGACATTCCTTAGTCCGAACGTTAGTGGTGCAGCGAATGTTGCATTATCCGGTGAGTAAAGCCAGGGCACAAATAAAGGAGAAAACAGAACGAGCTCTTCATGCAGCCAGACCGGGGTCATATATCTGTTCGTGCTATACACCGCTTGTACGGCACGTACAGCACGCCTGGCCCCTCGCGCTATAGGCCCGTCTCCGTTACACCCTGGAAGAACCCGGCACGGGCCGCCAATCCATGTGTCTTGCCACGTGCGATGAAATAACCATGTAATTGCCTGTTCTTTATTGCCAGTGTGTATATCGAATATATGTAAGGTCACATGCCCCTCTTTGAGCAGGAAAAGCAGTTTACAGAAAAAAGCGGAGAAAACAGAGTGAGTTTACAAGAAGCGAACACAATTTTTATAGAACACAAAATCCAATTGACTCAAAAACGTCAGTTTATTAATTAAGCCTAATATATTATGTTTAGAATGCTTTTGTTAAACAATATGTTGCTGCGCTTTAAAAAGTCCAGTTCACGATCAACGCAAAATGCATTGTTGGAACTTTCGACAACGGCATCGACTTGACTCAGCGGAAACAATCGAGCGCAGGGGCGAGCTGTACTTTGAACCGCAGCGGTCGGATGCCACCGAGAAGATCAACAGCCTGGAATGTGGAGACGGACAGAACGAAAGCTGGAAACGAAGCGAGCGAGCGATGAGCCCGCGACGGTGGCCCTTCTGTTTGAACGAGTGTGCGAAGTTAAAAATAAAAGTGTTGTGTTTTGTTCAAGACTGATCCATATCTCTGAACGACAAGAAGCAACTTTTCCAACATGTATAGAAGGCAGCAAAATCAGTCACTTAATGTTCGGTACACTTGTAGTTTCTCCACTTCGTTGCACCGAGCTTAGTGCAAAGAGAGTGCAGCCTCCGGGAATATGAAAACGTGATTTGACGATTTCATTTTAAGTGTCTACGGTAGCTTCGCTCGGACTAGGTACACATTGCTTGGGTATAGAAATAAATGAATGTTCGTTCTATTATCATAAAAATAAAGTGCATCCGGCCAAGGTGAACTTGGCACCACTGCATATACAACATCGCGAATAAGTCTGTGGCGGCTTCGGCATAGCCACCTGCGTCGGCGTTGGCGTTGGCATACACCGGCCAAGGCGGCTCTCAGAGGAGAAGATGACGAAAGCCGAAACGAGTTTGAAGCCGGATGAACGCCGGATGCAGTATCAGGTATCACATATCTCCCCCCGGCCTGGCGCCCTTTGAGCAGCAAAGAGAGGCGCCAGGACGGCGAGACGCGGTGCGAGGAGGACCGGAAAGGAGGACATCGTCGGGGAAGAGAAAGAAGAAAGGGACCCCGACGAGTCGATCCCAGATGCTGTCCGTCCGGCACACGTATGGGGGCCACGCATTGGCCTCCCGTTTCAGTTCCAATTAAAAATGTAGTTAGAGTTCACAAGATCATTCATCTCGTCCTCTCTCTCCGCTTTGGGACGACCTGAACTCAACAGTGGTGACCCGGCAAAGAACTTCAACGCAACCAACCGAACCAACCATCATGACGGACAACGAGGCGACGAGTTCCACCGGGGGCATTTCGACGGTCGCGTTGAAGCTGCCTCCCTTCTGGCCAGCTGATCCGCAGCTCTGGTTTGTGCAGGTTGAGTCACAGTTTGTGACTCGGCGCATCACAGCAGATATGACAAAGTACCACCATGTCGTGTCAAGCCTACCACCTGCCATTGCCACAGAGGTGCGGGACTTGCTTATTTCACCGCCAGAAGAGGATGCCTACAACACCCTCAAGGCCCAGCTTATCCGACGGACAAGTGCCTCGGAGCAAAAACGTCTTCAACAGCTCATAACAGCCGAAGAACTGGGCGACCGGACCCCCACCCAGCTGCTGCGCCGACTGGAGCAACTCCTCGGAGAAAAGGCGACCACCATTGACCAGTCCCTACTTCGTGAGTTGTTTCTGCAGCGGATGCCTTGCAATGTGAGGATGGTCCTCGCGTCCGCAGGAGACATTGGCCTGGCTAAGATCGCTGAGCTTGCGGATAAAATCATCGAGGTCTCGGCACCGTCAACCAGCATCTCAGCAATCCAAAATAGAAGCATTCCGGATGAGATGAGCGAGCTGCGAGCAGAGGTCCACCGTCTCGCCGACATGATGGCGAAGCTGCAAGCTCCACGCGGCCGCAGCACGTCACGCGGACGCCCACAACACAAGTCTCGTTCATCGTCCCGGACGAACTCAGGTGAATGTTGGTACCACCAGCGTTTCGGCCCTGCTGCTCGCAAGTGTGAGCCATCCTGCTCCCAAGCGGAAAACGCCAAGGCAGAGCATTAACGGTGGCAAGTGCTCCCGCCAACGCAGACAGCCGCCGAACTTTGTTGTTCGTGTCGGACCGCAGCACTGGTGTTCGTTTCTTGGTAGACACGGGAGCAGAAGTCAGCGTCATCCCAGCAACCGCGGAAGAGCGCCGGCGCCCCAGCACGTCACAGCTCTGCGCCGTGAACAACACGGCCATTGCAGCGTACGGTGAGCGCTCCTTGACACTTGACTTTGGACTGCGGCGCACCTTTCGCTGGGTTTTTGTCTGCGCGGATGTTCCCCACTCCATCATCGGGGCTGACTTTCTGACGCACTTTGGACTGCTTGTGGACGTCAAAGGCCGACGCCTCCGAGACGAAACAACTCGTCTGACGGTAAAAGGAATTGCCTCGTCGCTTGCTTCCATCAGCCCCACGTTCGCAGTTACAACGGATGAGACGCCGTACACCAAGCTACTCACCGAGTTCCCGGAGCTGACGCGTGTTGGACACGATGAGCGTCCCATCAAGCACACCGTGACCCACCACATCGAGACGGCGGGTGCTCCGGTCCACGCGCGTCCACGCAGACTGCCACTAGACAAGCTACGAATCGCCCGACAAGAGTTCGAGCACATGCTCGAGCTGGGCATTGTCCGCCAGTCAGAGAGCTCTTGGTCCTCACCCCTCCACATGGTCCCGAAGTCCACACCAGGGGATTGGCGCCCATGCGGAGACTACAGAGCCCTCAACCGGATTACAACCGAAGACCGGTACCCGATACCCCACATCCACAACTTTTCAGCATCGCTGGATGGCGCTACCATCTTTTCGAGGGTTGACTTAGTACGCGCTTACCACCAGATTCCCGTTGAGCCCTCGGACATCCATAAGACAGCAGTCACCACGCCCTTTGGGTTGTTCGAGTTTCTCCGGATGCCCTTTGGGTTGAAGAATGCAGCACAAACGTTCCAGCGTTTCATGGACCAGGTGGTGCGTGGGCTGCCGTTCTGCTACGTTTACATCGACGACATACTCGTGGCAAGCACATCTGCCGAGGAACACGTCGCACACTGAACTGCTGTTCGCACGCCTTGTCGAGTATGGACTCGTCGTCAATGTGAGCAAGTGTGCTTTAGGGAAGCTGGAGCTTGATTTCTTGGGACATACGATCAACTCTTCGGGAATCCACCCACTTTCTATCAAGGCGCAGGCCCTTCAGGAGTTCCCAAAGCCGTCCACCAAGAAGCAACTCCGGGAGTTTCTGGGGTTGGTAAACGTTTTCCGCCGTTTTCTCCCGGGCTGCGCCACCAAGCTTGCACCACTACACAGCATGCTTTCGGGCAAGACTAGCTCAGCAACCGAACTTGCATGGGATGCCCGCACCACATCGGCATTTGATCAAGTCCGACAGCTCCTTGCAACCAACACCATGCTTTCTCACCCAAAGGAAGGAGCCCCACTCTCAGTTGTCACCGACGCTTCGGATATCGCGGTTGGTGCGGTGCTTCAGCAGAACGTGAACGGACACTGGCAGCCGCTTTCCTTCTTCTCTCGGAAGCTGACACCCACAGAACAGCGGTACAGTACGTTCGGTCGAGAGCTTCTTGGGGTATATTTTGCACTACGGCACTTCCAGCACATGGTTGAAGGTCGGCAATTTTTTGTATTGACTGACCACAAGCCTCTCGTCCACGCGTTCCAGTCTTTGAGACCAGACGGAGGAAGTCATTCTCAGAGAGAACTCCGACAGATGTCCAGCGTCTCCGAGCTCACAAATAATGACATCCGGCACATCCATGGTGCTGAGAACCTTGTGGCGGATGCCCTTACACGAATAAGTTCCTGCACGGTTGAACATTCAGCCGCCATCGACTTCGCTCAGCTGACTGCAGCGCAGCGCGAGGACGCAGAACTACGAGAGCTCCGCACATCTCCCGGCCGGCTCGTGTTCAACGAGATTCCACTTCCCATGTGTCCCACCAACATCATTTGTAATACCTCGACAGGATCGCCGCGTCCGTACGTTCAGGAACAATTTCGTCGGCAGATTTTCGACGCCCTTCATGGGTTATCCCATCCTGGCATAAAAGCCACACAACACCTTATAACATCCCGGTACATCTGGCCCAGTATCAACAAAGACGTGCGTCCCTGGGCCCGCACTTGCTTACAATGCCAGCGCGCAAAGATCCACCGTCACACGGTAACACCATTGGGAACCTTCGCCCACCCAGACGCGCGGTTCGACAATATCCACATAGATATCGTCGGACCACTGCCACCATCACAGGGGCAAGCCTACCTGCTGACGTGCATCGATCGTTTCACCCGCTGGCCGGAAGCTATCCCGCTGCCCGACATCACCGCAGACACAGTGACGCGCGCTTTCGTCGCGCAGTGGATTTCGAGATTCGGCACGCCTTCGACAGTCACCACAGACCGAGGCAGGCAGTTTGAATCCAATCTCTTCTCCAGCCTCATGAAGCTGCTGGGGTCGAAAAGGATTCGAACGGCCGCCTACCATCCCGCCAGCAACGGCATGGTGGAGCGTTTCCACCGTCAGCTCAAAGCCGCCCTCAAGGCTCATCAGCGCCAAGACTGGATGGAGGTGCTGCCACTCGTCCTGCTCGGACTGCGCACAGCACTAAAAACTGACATCGGCTGCAGCGTTGCGGAGCTGGTGTATGGAACAAACCTTCGCCTCCCGGGCGAATTCTTCGCGGCCGTGCCAGCCGCTAATTGTCCCGACCCCACAAGCTACACCACCCAACTCCAAGAGGCCATGACGCAACTCCGCGCCACATCACCCCGTCAAAGCTACGGCCCGTCTTCCTTCGTAAGCAGTGAATTGGCGACCTGCACGCATGTTTTTCTACGAAATGACGCCGTGCGGAAGCCCCTCCAAGCGCCATACGACGGGCCGTACAAGGTGCTGCGGCGAGGATCAAAGAATATGACACTTGCGATCCGCGGACGCCAGGAAGTTGCCGCGTTGGACCGCGTGAAACCGGCTTATGTTGACAGCGCCCCATCTGCCACGCCGGGTACTGTCACACCCCCGCCGGAAAGAACATCACCCCCATCAGACACTGTCCCTCCTTCCGACAGCTCGTGCGCTGGCGCTCCGCAGGCAAGGGCAGAGAGCCGAACACGTTCCGGCCGCCGCGTCCGCTGGCCAGCACGACTTGGCATCGCAGACCATTCGGCACCGAACGCACCCTTCCTCCGCCCACCCCGCAAGACGCCCCACGGGCCCTAAAACGGCAATCAAACGCTCGCCCGCTCACTGGGGGGGGGGGGGAGTACTGTGGCGGCGTCGGCATAGCCACCTGCGTCGGCGTTGGCGTTGGCATACACCGGCCAAGGCGGCTCTCAGAGGAGAAGATGACGAAAGCCGACACGAGTTTGAAGCCGGATGAACGCCGGATGCAGTATCAGGTATCACATATCTCCCCCGGCCTGGCGCCCTTTGAGCAGCAAAGAGAGGCGCCAGGACGGCGAGACGCGGTGCGAGGAGGACCGGAAAGGAGGACATCGTCGGGGAAGAGAAAGAAGAAAGGGACCCCGACGAGTCGATCCCAGATGCTGTCCGTCCGGCACACGTATGGGGGCCACGCATTGGCCTCCCGTTTCAGTTACAATTAAAAATGTAGTTAGAGTTCACAAGATCATTCATCTCGTCCTCTCTCTCCGCTTTGGGACGACCTGAACTCAACAAGTCCTTCATAATGCCGCAGACTGCACATCTCGTGCTAATGTCACCTTAGCTTCCTCGCCTGTCTCGCGAACTGTGCACCACACATGCGAGGAGCATATCCCTTTGAGTGCATCTACTGAGGCCCATTCTTCTTTTTGCCCTTCCTGAATGTATCGATTTCTTCATCCGGGAAGTCGAAAATTGTTTTAATTGTTTTAAGTTTTTTTAACGAAGTCCATTGACGTCCATATCAAGGAGCCGTCCTGCGAATGAAAAGTGTGTAATGTTGCAAGGTGCTTCAAGCTTTACAACCTGTGTATAACACAAACAGATATATGACCCCGGTCTGGCTTCATAGAGAGCTTGTTCCGTTTTTTCCTCCCTTTGTGCCCTGGCTTTACACACCAGATAATGGAACACCTGCTGCATCGCTAAAGATCGGACTGAAGAACGTAAGTGGCCATCATTACAAAATTAACAGATTACGATATGTGTCCGACCACGAGTGCTCTCAATCAAAGTACATTTACCCGCTGCATTTCAACAGAAAAATAAGCAGTATAGTCTTAGCAGCGTAGCCGAACTGCGGAAACTGCGTCTGGCCGTTTCGAGAACGTGGGTGCGATTTCGATCTCTTCTAGAGAAGATACAACAAAAAGGGGGAAATCGCTTCAAGCCAATTGAAAGCTAATATAATCTGCAGAGATAATTTAAAAAAGTCGAACAAGATAAAAAAAAAGTTTTTTTTTTCGATAAAGAGGGTTCAAAATATCGGTAGATCTCATTCTTGACGATATTTCAGAATTTATATAAAATATTCCGTGAAAATAAAATACACTAATCTTATGCCCGTCGATAACCCATGTTATCGACCCGCACACCCGCACAGTATTTGGTAAGCAACATATATAATACCTCATGTGTTACAAGGGTCTTAATGTTCCACCTAATATTTTTTGTGAAACTTAATATTTTTGTGAAGTTTTTAAAAACTTCTGAAAAGCGGTTTTGTATTTTACGAAAATGAGGCAATTGCATATATTTTTTAACAAATTAAAAGACCCACCCCGACAAGCGTGTTCGACTTCATGTGTAACCATCCTGCTATCACTTTGAAACAATTTGTACGCTTTTCTCCAGTGTTTGTCTTCTCTTCGCGTTTCACGGTCCACCGCGGCGGCTGCTCCAATGCTGTAAAGAGGCTGAGATAAACATCCCGGTATTCGCCACGCCGGTATTCGCCACGCCATATCATGTTACTGAAAGGCAAAAGGCTGAGATAAACATGTTTTAAGACGACCCACCTTCCTATACGGCACGTACACAGAGACCCTACACGCCGAGTATTAAAAAGAGGCCCTGCGAAGCATGCGACATAAAAGTGACTCTCGCTCGCCCCGAACTGCGCGCATTTTCTTCGACTCTTATACAGAACGCACCAAAAATTCTCAATTTAAAACCACCGTCGGCCCCTGTTCCTTTAATTTGTTTCTTTCTGATCACCCTGGAACATTCTTACATTTTGTAAAAATAAGGAATTTGTCATCTATGGGTATCTACACGCCCCATACACGGTTCTGCGGTAGCCTCAATGTGGTAACATTTCTAGCTTTTTAACATCAAATACACAAAAATATTGCAACATGTTTTTCTGCAGATTCTGCTAGTACCTATTATTGGTATTAGTGGGTTAGAGTTTAAATAAAATCGAGGATGGCTTTTTTAAATTGAGTTTCAAAATTACTTCTAATTATTAAAATGACCCCATTTGAGCATTTCTCATAAATTTGTTCCGGTACCCACGACAACAATATTTAGCGCCAATATTAAAACGATACAGGACAACATGGTGGCAACATTTGAAAGTTCTAGTGTTTATTGATGCGGAAAACAAAATTAATAAAATGTGAGCATTTTTGCGCAATGCGCCGTGTTTGCGATATTTCTCTGGAAATTAACATCGCCAATACTTTATGATAAATATTTTGAGTCAATTCTTTGTATACATAGCTTTATGAGTAAATATTTGTAAACTCGTAGCCATGGCAGTTTTTTTTTTTTTTTTTTTGGAAAGGGGGGGGGGAGAGTACACGAAATGCCAGCTACGCGGAATTCGCGGAAAGCGCTCTACTGTGTGTCTTCTTTTATTGGTTCTCGTTTCTTAGCGCTTTTAATCCTGAAATGTGCCATCAACTAGCACAAGGTAATACCCTTTTACTGAGAGTGTGCCTCTAGTTTTTCTCCGCAAAGACAAACATTTTAATCGCAAAAACATTTCGGTTTTGTACTGATAGGCTTTAGGTCTACAAAATATATTTCGTTGAGTAAAAATTTTAAATGGTCATCGGACATGGTCGGCCAAACTTATCTGAAAACACCCTGTAGTTCCATTGAGACATGCTACATGCTATCGTGTTCTATCATTAATACATCTGCCAGTCTGGCCTATGTAGCATTTGCCACATGATAGGAGATGTTAGAACCAACCCCTCTTTCACACGGGGTATATTGTTTCCTGTGAGAGATGTTGCAAATGTTGGTTTGATTGGTGTTGCAGTTTACTTTGCGGCACATGGAATACGCTTCATTTTGTGCAAAGCACACTTGCTTAATGTCCTTATGTATACGTAATCCCATGGATGTAGAATCCCACTGAGATTTTTTGTTGAGTTTTGTCGTCTCTCTTCCGTCTCTATCAGCTGATTTGTGCTTCAGTTTTGTGAAAATGTTTTCACATACGCATAACAGGAGACCAATTGGGTACCCAGAATCGCGTAGTCAAAACAGTTTGCGTTTTAAAACTTGGCCTATTGTTATCATTGGAGGATTTGTTTAAGGCCGATACAAGAGGAGTATTAGCAATACTTTGTTTTACAGTTTTGAAATGTCCGGATGCAAAAGGAAGAAATAATTTGCTTGACCTTGTTTCACGTTTCCAACATACGTGTATTTCATTAAATTCCAGTGCGAGGTCCAAATCCTGATGTCCCTATTAACGGGTAGTTCATGCATGAATACCGATTCTGGGCAGTTTTTCTGGAAGAATCGTAAATGCAACACCAACCACAGAAAATTGGCAACGTATCTCACAGGACACAACATTCCCGTGTGAAGCAAGGGTTGTTCATAAGATTCCCCCATAATGTAGCAAATACTACATAGACCAGACTGGCAGATGTATAAATGATAGGACACGTGAGCATACAGCATCGCTTAGTGGAACTACAACGCGTCATCTACCGGTCATTGTCGCAACTGTAAATTCAGCGCAGCCTGCAGCAGCATCAACATCCTTGCAACAAACAAAAATAACAAAACCGTATGCACAAGAGATGTTGGAGACCATGGCGATCGAAGAAAATGAAACATTCTTCTGCGTACCTTTTATCAAACTCACCACAAAAGAAGAACAGTATTTGCGGAGCGTCACATTCTGCTCAAATGCGGTGTTTTAATCTGGGACTGTATTGTCACGAATGAGAGGTGATGAGGCGGCGAATAACTGAATAAACTAAACGTTTAATGGGGCGAACTTGTGTCCTAAAAATAAAAGGGAAAAGAAAGATAACAACAAAGCGTCGCGGGCGTCGAAGGCGGCGAAGCAGCAAGATCGAACGCTGAGGCGAAACTGAGTCGGCTTGCCAGGCGGAGCCCTTTTGTACACGCGTGGGCTTCCGGAACATTCGGCGTAGAAGGTTCGGTCCGTAGAACATTCTAACCTCGAATTAGCAAGGCGGCTCTCGAATTTACTAGAACATCACATTACACCGTTAACAGAAATGTGTAGGCGCGGCCAGGAATCGAACCCTAGCTTTCTGCGTGGAAGGCACGCGCGATAACCGTTAGGCCACGAGCGCGCTGCCTGCTTGGTCAGCTGCGCTCGCGGCATTACCCCCCTTTAAAAAGTGCATCGCCCCGATGCAACACAAAACGAAACAAAGCAAACAAAAATAACGGCAAACTAAGGAGTCATTTGAGACACATAATGTCCACAGTCCTATCGAGCGTAGAACGGCTTCAGGCGCACGACGTGGACAACTTCCGGTCGTGGAGGGCGGCGTGATGAAGTCCGTGTTCCGTCAGGCATCAGCTCGTAGTTCAGGTCCCCGAGTCGACGAAGTACTTTGTAGGGTCCGAAGTAGCGCTTTAGGAGTTTCTCGCTGAGATCACGGCGGCGGATCGGTGTCCACACCCACACCCTGTCTCTGGGCTGGAAGTGGACGTCCCGACGACGAAGGTTATACCGGCGTGAGTCGACTCGCTGTTGGTCATGAATCTTGATTCTTGCCAGTGGGCGAGCTTCTTCCGCGCGTTGCGAGATGAGTTGAGCATCGTCGTTGCCATCGTCGGCCGGTGCGTGAGGCAGCATGGCATCGGGCATCGTGGTAACCGTCCGGCCGTGTACCAGTTCGAACGGTGTCATTCCCGTGGTTTCTTAAACCGCTGTGTTGTACGCAAACGTGACGTACGGCAACACCTCGTCCCACGTCTTGTACTCTACGTCGACGTACATGGAGATCATGTCGGCGATCGTCTTGTTGAGCCGTTCCGTTAGCCCGTTGGTGTGTGGATGATAAGCGGTGGTTCGTCGATGGCTGGTGTGACTGAGCCGAAGAACTTCTTGAGTCAGATGCGCCATGAAAGATGACCCGCGATCGGTGATCACCACTTCAGGTGCGCCGTGTCGAAGGAGGATGGACTCGACGAAAAACTTGGCGACTTCAACCGCTGTTCCAGATGGAAGGGCTTTCGTCTCGGCGTATCGTGTAAGATAACCGGTCGCCACGATAATCCACCGGTTTCCTTGCGTTGATGTTGGGAACGGCCCAAGTAAATCCATTCCAACCTGCTGGAAGGGCGTAGTCGGGGCAGGCATCGGCTGCAGAAGTCCCGCTGGCTTCGTCGGAGGCTTTTACGTCGCTGGCACTCATGGCAGGACCATGTGTACAGATGGACGGTCTTCGGGAGTCTCAGCCAGTAGTACTTGTCACGAATCCGGGCTAGCGTCCTGCTGTAGCCGAGGTGTCAAGCCGTCGGGTCGTCGTGGCATGCTTGAAAGATTTCTTCGCGAAGGCCAGCAGGAACCACCATCAGCCAGTCAGAGTTACTGGTTCCGAAGTTCTTCTTGAAAAGCACGCCTCGCCGCAGAACGAAGCTTGACATGTCTCGGGCCAAGACTCGCGGAACTGAACTTCCTTGACCCTCGAGGTGGTGGATCACCGCGCGAAGTTCCGGGTCGTCTCGTTGGAGTGCTCCCATGTCGGTATCTGTAACTGAGCCGAGAAAACGGTCGTCATCGTCGTCGTCGGTGCTGTCGGAAGGAGGTTCGACTGGGGCCCTAGACAAACAGTCGGCGTCGTTATGCTTGCGGCCAGACTTATGCTCAATAGTTACGTCGAATTCTTGCAGTCGGAGACTCCAGCGAGCGAGGCGTCCTGACGGGTCCTTTAGGTTGGCGAGCCAACAGACAGCGTGATGGTCCGTGACAACGCGGAACGGAACCCCGTACAGGTATGGGCGGAACTTGGTTAACGCCCAGACGACAGCAAGACATTCCTTGTCGGTCGTTGAGTAGTTTTGCTCTGCCTTAGACAGTGCCCGGCTTGCGTAAGCGATCACCCTCTCTGCTCCGTCTTGCCTTGGACGAGTACCGCGCCGAGTCCGGCGTTGCTGGCGTCAGTGTGAACTTCGGTTTCCGCTGATGGATCGAAGTGTCCGAGGATAGGGGGCGACTGGAGTCTTTCCTTCAGTTCGTTGAACGCTTGTTCTTGCTCCTCTCCCCACTGGAAGTTCACGTTGTCCTTCGTCAGATTCGTGAGCGGTGCAGAAATTTTGGCGAAATCGCGAACGAACCGTCTGTAGTAAGCGCACAGCCCAAGAAATCTATGTACGGCTTTCTTGTCTGATGGCTTTGGAAATGCGGCGACAGCGGATGTCTTTGCCGGGTCAGGGCTTACACCCTGAGCACTCACGACATGGCCCGGGAATTTGAGCTCGCCGTAAGCGAACTGACATTTTGACAACGTGAGTGTAAGTCCAGCATTCTGGATAGCCTTTAGCACGGCTCGCAGACGTCTCAGGTGCTCGGCAAAGTCGCTTGCGAATACCACGACGTCGTCGAGGTAAACAAGACAGCTTTGCCATTTCAAGCCTGAAAGGACGGTATCCATTACGCGCTGGAAGGTCGCCGGTGCTGTGCACAGTCCAAACGGCATCACTTTAAATTCGTACAGTCCATCCGGCGTGACAAAGGCAGTCTTCTCACGATCCCGTTCGTCGACCTCGATCTGCCAGTACCCGCTCTTCAGGTCCATCGACGAAAAGTATCGGGCATGGCGCAGCCGGTCCAGAGTGTCGTCGATGCGGGGCAGCGGGTAGACATCCTTTTTTGTTACGGCGTTCAGTCGACGATAGTCCACGCAGAAGCGAAGAGTCCCGTCTTTCTTTTTCACCAGGACCACCGGTGAAGCCCACGGACTGTTTGAGGGATGAATGATGTCGTCGTCAAGCATTTCTTCAACTTGCTTCTGGATGACCTATCTCTCTTTCGCCGAGACACGGTACGGCGACCGATGAACGGGAAGCGCGTCGTTATCAGTAATAATTCGATGTTTCGCAACCGTTGTTTGGCGTATCTTTGACGACGTGGAGAAGCACTTAATGAACTCGGCGAGAAGGTCACTGAGTTGTCTCCGTTGTGGGGTAGGCAGAGTTGGATCAATGTCGAACTGCGAAGGCGGCGTTGTCTCGTGTGGCCACGAAGAGATGTCTTCTGATACTCCAGCGATAGCGGCTGAGTCGGGGAGTTCCTCGGCGTGACCCACGGTGGTGCATTTCGTAAGGTGCTGAGCCTCCTGTCGGAAGTTCGTTACGAGTGCAACAGTGCGTCCGTCTTGGAGCTCCGCGATGCCTCTTGCGACGCCGATCCCTCTTCCTAGGAGCAGTTAAGCGCTACCCTCCAGCAGAGCTTCTCCGCAGATGCCCTTTTCGGTCGCGACAGGCACAAGTACACTCGAGCGTGGTGGCAAGTTCACGTGGTCGGGGAGTACACGCTCTGTAGCTGACGTGGCTGCCAAAGTTTTGTGATCCTCGGGCATTACGACAGGTGTCCGCAGCCTCAACTCGTTGGCTTCCAGGTCGATGACGGCGCTGTACTCGCACAAGAAGTCCATTCCGAGTATAACGTCCCTCGCACAGTCCCATAGAACGACGAACTTCACCGGACACGTCTCGCCGTGAATCTCGACGCGAGCAGTGCATCTTCCGACTGGCGTGATGAGGTGTCCCCCGGCGGTCCATATCTGTGGGCCATCCCAGGGCGTCGTCACTTTCCGAAGGCGTTGGGAGAGCCTCCCACTCAGAACGGAGTAGTCTGCTCCGGTGTCGACGAGAGCCGACGCGTCGTGACCGTCGATAACGATGTTTAGGTTGTTGTTCACCGTTGCAGGAGCGTCGTTTCGATCTCTGGTGGCGTTTGAGTGGGGCCCTCCGACGTTCGTGGAGGATCTTGGCGTCGGTCGTCTTCGGCAACTCCACCTCCAAGGGTTGCCGCGCCTAGTTTCCCCGGCGACGAGTGAGGGGTGACAGGCTTTCACGTCGGGGTCGGTGCATCGGTGAAGCTGGACGTCGTGGCGACGGCGACCGGGACACTCGGCGGTACGCAGGCTCGGGGGACTGAGGTCGTCGCAGGTACTCGTCGATCTCCCGAGGGCGTTCACCATAATGGGGGCGCGGATCGTTCGGGTGCAACCCGCGCAACCCGAGTCGTCGCTATGGGCATCGGCGGTACACATGATCAGCTTCCCCGCAGTGGTAACACAGCGGGCGTCGTTCGGCCGTCCTCCAGACGTCTGTCTTCCTCGGCGCAGGTTGCTCTGGGCGGACGTGCCCCTGGTCTTCCTGTCGTCGGGGGTACTGCGGCGTTCGGGCGTCTCTTCGGGTTGGCGCCGTGGCTTGGCGGGAGCTTGCGGCGGGCGTCGAGCCATGGCGGCGTAGCTCAGCGTCGGCTCGTCGGCTGCGGCCACGGTGACATGGGTGTCCGGCAGGAACGCTTGCTGAACCTCTTCCCAAACAACTTCGGCAATGGAGATTAAGGCCGGGCGCTCAGCAGTCGGTAGAAGCTTCTTCAGCTCCTCCCGGACGATGTCGCGAATAAGTTCACGAACGCCCGGGGTGTCGTGGGCAAGGTCGCAAGGGGACTGCGAAACCGCGCTGACGCCGGGTAGTTCTGGTAGTGGCTGGCCCGGGCTTGCAGAGCACGCTCGATATTCGTGGCTTCCGTGACGAATCCTTGAACGGACGTCGGTGGGTTGCGTACGAGTCCACCGAAGATGTCGTCCTTCACACCGCGCATCAGAATACGCAGCTTATTTTCGTCGGTGGCCTGAGGGTCGGCGCGGGAGCTCAAGCGCAGGACGTCTTCCACGAAACTCGTGACGCTCTCATTGGGGAGCTGGGTCCTGGATTGCAGCAGCTCTTCGGCCCTCTCTCTTCGATGTTGATTGGCGAACGTACGCGTCAGCTCGTTCTTGCAAATCTCCCATGAAGTCAAGGAGGCTTCGTGGTTTTCGAACCAGCGCCTTGCAGTCCCTTCAAGTGAGAAATAGAGGTTCTGCTGGCGCTGTTCGTCACTCCACCCGTTGTGGCGAGCCACGCGTTCGTACTGGTTGATCCAGTCTTCGACGTCCTCGTAGGTCTCGCCGAGGAAGGGAGAAGGGGTTCGCGGAGCGACGGGCAGGACGACGACGACGGGCGGGGTGGTCATCTTCGGGATCTTCTTCGGCTTGTGCAGCAGGGGTCCGGACTCTGGGAGTTGGACTTTAGTACGGCGGCTTGCTTGGGCGTCGGGGTCTTCTGCGAAGGGTAGCCTTCCGGGGCTGAGAACCTCACTTGGCCTTGATGTCTTCGGAGGGGTACGCTTAACGGGCATAGAATGCACTACCCCGCACCTCCACCAAAATGTCACGAATGACAAGTGATGAGGCGGCGAATAACTGAATAAACTAAACGTTTAATAGGGCGAACTTGTGCCATAAAAATAAAAGCGAAAAGAAAGATAACAACAAAGCGTCGCGGGCGTCGAAGGCGGCGAATTTACTAGAACATCACATTACACCGTCAACAAAAATGTGTAGGCGCGGCCAGGAATCGAACCCTAGCTTTCTGCGTGGAAGGCACGCGCGATAACCGTTAGGCCACGAGCGCGCTGCCTGCTTGGTCAGCTGCGCTGACCAAGAAGGCAGCGCAGCTGACCAAGCAGGTCAGCTGCTTGGTCAGCTGCATGCCTGCCTTTGACATACTGCCGCTGCCTGCTTGGTCAGCTGCGCTGACCAAGCAGGCAGCGGCAGTATGTCAAATGTATGTGACTTTCATCTCTAGTAATGTAATTTAATCTAATTTCATCCTTGGATTGCATGGGACTGTGTGGGATTTTCAGGATGAGAAGAAAATAATAAGCAAACAGTTAAGGTTCAAGAATAGGAAGAAGCTTTAATTCAATGGTTGGTAGTCAAACAGAGTCTCTATCTCTGTCTCTTTCTTCTATATCTGTTTTTTTACGTTTTTCGTCTCCCCAGTTTAAGCTGTCCCTATCCTAGAAATGGTGAAAGAGAAGGGAGGAGTTAGAAGAGGTATTTTCATGAATTATGCTTGATGAGGCGACGAATTACTGAAGGACAATAAACGTTTAATGGGACGAACTTGCGCCCAAAACAAAATACAAGAAGGAAGGCGTCGCAGGCGTCTCTGACGGCGCAGCAGCAGGATTGATCGCTGGAGCAAGGCTGACTCCGGCTGGCCACGCAGAGCCCCTCATGTACACGCGTGGCCTTTTAGAACAATCAGCGTTAAAAATTCGGCGCGTAGAATATTCAGACTTAAAATAAGCAACAGGGTTCTCGGATATACCACAAAGCGTAATTTACGGAAATAACCACAAAACGGTGCGTCCACTTCCAGGCATCGAACCTCGGCCGTTGCGTGGGAGCCAAGCACGATAACCATTCGGGACCCGGGCGCGCTTGCTCGGAGATGCGCGTAGCATTGCTCCCTCTTTAAAAAGAGCATCGTCTCGATGCAACGGGCAAGAAACAAAACAGCGAAATACAAACATAAGAATGGGAAAGTACGGAAACTGGTAAAACAAAGTCTTCTCAAGCGTAGCAGGGGATCACTTTTCAGTATTGTCGAGCGTAGTACGGCTTGAGGCGCACGACGTGGTTGTCTTCAGGCCGTGATGGACGGCGTGATCATGTTATTGTTCCGGTGGGCATCACCTCCTTGTTCAGATCTTCGAGTCGACGGAGTACCTTGTACGGTCTGAATTACCATTTCAGCAGTTTCTCACTGAGGCCGTGGAGAAAGAATGGATGTCCACACCCACATCCTGTATCCGGGCAGGAAGTGAATGTCCTTGCGACGGAGGTTGTAGCTCCCCGTGTCTACACCAGGGGTGCACAACAAACAGCCCGCGGGCCGCATGCCGCCCGCGCGCGCTTCTCTAGCGGCCCATGGCCCGGCTCAGCACAGAAAGTTGCTTACCATGCCATTCAATCCACCGAATACCCACATGCTTGGCAAGCAGGAGTGAAACACTCTGGCCTACTTTTCTGAGTTTTCGGCGAAGGAACTACGATTTCTCTGTTCAAATTTTCCCTCTCCACAAATCCCGCTGACAAGAATACAACAGCATGTGCAGCAGTCCCTGGTCATTGTGTGGTTCTGTCTCAAGATGTCTGTACACGAAACACGACAACTTCATGCACTCTCTCAACAGATCTCCTTCCCGCTTTCACCACGGAGGCTATCAACCACTCCCTTCCTGTTTTGATAGTTAGGGGAGAAAATTGACTTAGAAGAGCGGGAGGAATGATATGTTTGTCTTTTTAGACTTAGGCTTGGTGGCGCAATCTACCATTAGTTACAAAGGGTATATAGCCATTAAAATCTATCCATCCACATGAAAAGTGCCAGTTCAATGAAAAAGAGAAAAATATCGATGGGTTCCTGGGAGCTAGTTTTCCTTGAAATCTGAATGCCTTTTCAAAGAAGAGGAAAATCGACCACGATTGCCGAAAGTTCAAACCGGAGTGAACATACGAGTACTTTTTTCATTGAGAATGCATTGAGGTGCATCTGCCATGGGTGTCGCGAGTCCCTCGTCGTGCCTGAAGAGTAGAATGTCCGTCCCCACTACGACCGCAAACCGCAGCCGAAATATGCAACACGTCGAACTAGCTGCGGCCGCACAGTTTGCAATGAACGTAATTTTGACCAGCCTCAATGCTTAGTTGTGCACCCCTGGTTCAGACGTTACTGGTCTTGAAGCGAGAGTCAAGTGAGCTGGCGGACTTCTTCGGCCCGCTGAGTAACCACTTGGGCGTCGTCGCTCCCATTGTTAGCTGGCTCGTGGGGCAGCATCGCGTCGAGCATGGTCGTTACATTCAGGCCATGTATCACCTGGAAAGGCGTAACTCCAGTGGTCTCTTGAACCGCAGTGTTATAGGCGAACGAGACGTAGGGCAACACCTCGTCCCACATCTTGTGCTCGACGTCGAAGTACATAGAGATCATGTCGGCGATTGTCTTGTTGAGTCGCTCCGCCAGCCCGTTGTCCTGCGGGTGGTATCATGGTGCGACAATGATTCGTAGTCTGAGATAAAGAATTTCATGCGTCAGCTGCGCCATAAACGACGAACCGCGGCCTTTAATTAGCACCTCGGGAGCGCCGTGTCTGGGGACGATGGATTTGATGAAAAACTTAGGGACTCACGCAGTTCCTAAAGGAAGGGCCTTGGTATCGGCCCACCAAGTCAGATAATCGGTGGCGACGGTCATTCAGCGGTTCTCCAAACCTAATAGCGTAGACCGTGAAGCAATTAGCTGCAGGAGTCCTGGCGGCTTTGTTTGCTGTTTCTTTTTCGCTGGCCCTCGTGGCAGGATCAGCTGTAGAGGTGAACAGTTTTCGGAAGCTTAGGCCAGTAGTACCTCTCCCGAATCCTAGCAAGAGTCCTAGTGGAGTCAAGTTGTCCCGCTGTTGTGTCATCGTGGCAGTCTTCAAAGACATCTTCCCGACCCTTAGCGAAAAACAGCATGTCTCGAATATATTTATGAGAGAATTAATATGGATATTTTCCACGTATTTTTCGTAAATTTATTTGACCAATCCCGCGCATACTTCAGACGCACCTTCGCTGTATTCTTCGCGCGCTTTTGTTGTACTCCTTACGAACTCCAAACCGGAAGGTTGGCACGCTTTGAATATACATTAAGGTAGCAATTTGGGCCAGTTGGTTAATAATCACCTAAATAAGCGCAAAATATAAATGGACGACGAAATAAACAGACAAGAGCGCACTTGCAACTTTATTTTATTTGTGAAAACAATCCAGCTTCGAACTAGCACATACTCTCTCCTAAGTTCTGTTTAACCCCCGTAACAAGAAGGAATTCTGGCTTTCCAGCGTGGAGTATTTCAAGGACGCAAAGCTTCTGCTGGCCTGGGCAGCCAAAGCCAAGCATCCCGACGCGAGGTACGCGGCGGAAGACGGCCTCGCTAGGCAGCGGCAGGTCTTCGTCAAACGCCTCCTAACAGGCAGTGCCTTGACCCCAGTGATGCTGCAGTTCCTCAGGCGGAGCGCTTACCGGGAGTGCGGGAACTGTGGGGAAATGGGCGGGCACCAGCAACCTGCATACAATGACCACACTGATCACTGTGATATCACTCGGATCACACTGACGAAGGAGGCGCTGCACCAACGGTCGCGCTGAACCGAGGCGGCGTTCGGCATGACTCACAAGGCATTCCCTGCGCAAGAGAACAGATAATTCGTCCGCATGGGACAACGCAAAAAAAAAGGCCCTCAAGTTGCTGCCCACCTTCATTGATCAGAGTGGGCTGTTTCTATCCATTGAGAACATTGAAATCACGAACACATAAAAAACACTAAGCTTGTGCACTTTTGTGATTTTTCGCATCGGCTCGTGGTATCGGCTACGTCCTAACTTAAATTGAAACAAATGTTTTCATGTTTTCCTGGCTTTGTTTTCCCACAGCGGTGCATTGCAGTGATTATTTTTGGTACTGGACTAAAACCCGGCGAATATCGGGAGGAACGCATGAAAGCATGTGCACACATTTAACCAGAATAATTTTAAAACTTCACGCTACTCATAAGAAAAAAAGCTAAATAAGGGCCGATATTTCTATAAAAGCGGCAACCTCGCGGAACTTCAAAGCGGGCTGTGATAGGGGCTGAATAAAAAATAAAAACGCCTGTAGGAAGAAATATTTGTTAGCAAAACTTGAGTTGCCTATTTCAAAAATGTTTGTTTTATTTTGCTATTCCTTCAAGTTTGGTAAAACCTGCTCTAAAGTTAGTTTAAGGATTTATCAGTATAGTCCGAAAACACACAACCCTAGCCTTCACGAGGCCTTCGTGCGTGAATTAAGTGAATTAAAACTTTTGTATAGATTTAATTTCCACCTATGTTCTATTTCGGATTATTGGCAAAAATAATTGGTGTTCATAAAGATGAGTTCAGGCAAAGTTTAAATTATTTGTTTAGGTAGCGCGATTCAATATATGCTAATCTGAAAACAGAAGTTCCTCCTCCTTGGCAGCGCCTATTAAAAAAAAATTAAACAATGCGCACCAGAGTTTGAGTACTCGCTATTTCGTGATCTTAGAGCTGGGTGTGTTCCTTTAAAGGTTACGCGTTGACGTCAAAACATTGATGTTTATTTTCTTGCTTCGGAATGTTTACAGGACCCGCCTAGTTTGTGGGCGGTATAACAACGATTCTTACTGCAGTATTCTAAAGACAAAAAAAAGTTTCTTACTAAGAGCTTAATAAGGGTGTGAAGGCTGTTTCTACGTCAGATCATACAATGATAGTCCTGGTGATATTTTTATATATATACGTAGCTGCTAAATATCAATGTCTTGTTCTTGGTAGGAATATTCAGCTATACGTGAACGCCGTAGCTTGTTTTCTTCCGGTGATATAAAATTTCGAAGTTCGAGTCGTGGACATTGCCGAGGTTTCACCAAGGACAGAAGGCGATTTCCCAATCGCCGAGGTTTCACTAAGCTCAGTCGTAAATTTGACAGCGAAACATGTACGCAGTCATATTTTTTATATTCATTTTATGAAAGGTTTACAACATGTACACAAAGTAATTAAAGTTACGATAAAATATTTATATGCCAAACGTGCAAGAAAAACGCCAATAAACACGGTTTAGAGACACTCTCAAAAATTATTTACCAACTCCCTACTTTATATAAAACGGCGATATAATATTGCGCATCATTAAATTCATTTAACGAATATATAAGACAAATATGGTTACCCAGTTTTGTAGCTTAGTTACGATGCAGAAGCGCATAACATTTTTTTACAAAGGCGGAAATATTGCACGTTAATATTACAGCAAATACATACCTTTAAATTATTTTCAAATCTCCTCAACCTATTGGACTGACATAGCTAACCAGTGATGGCAAAACATTCAGTAACATCATTTTTTTCGGACAAAATCAACAGCAAACCTTCACTCAAATTCAGCTAGCTTGTCTTTGTTATGGGGGTTTTGCCGCACAACGTCGGCTCCAAAGAGATATTTTCTAGAACCGACAAAGGGTGTACAGCGGTGATGATCTATCGTAGGGTGAAAAAAGTTATGCTGGCCTAGTTCAGCTTTCTCTTTGTGTTTTCTTGCGTGACCTCCTGAGATCTCGCCCCACCATCCCCACATCTCTTTCGAAACGCGTCCGAATTGCGTTTTTTGGCGCGCCATAAATGGTTACGGGTGCCTTATATACATATAATGTGGGTACATATTGCAGTTGTTTAATATCCCCGATGTTTTTCTATTTGAAAGTCTACATTTAAATTTATTCAATATTAAATCAATTCCTAAATGTAATATTATTCTAGTTATCTCAAACGCTTAATTTTTCCTAAATTTGACTGTCGACAGAGACCAATATTACATCAACCATTTTTCTGCGCCATGCGTAATTTTTACACGAACAATTTGGCGCGCGTTAAGCGAAACACTTAGTATATACATCTGAGCTCTTCTCGCGAAGATATCCTTTCCACTCAGCATATAGTTTACAAGAACATACAAAATATGATAGCCGCCATCATTGTATCAACTGGTATGAAAACACCTAACAACAAAACCCTTTCTGTTATCAACTGAAATATGTATTCCTTTGAAGGGACGTATTGATACTTAAAATAATAAGCTGGTTTGTTTCACATTTATAAACCCAAGACGGAGGCTACAAAGAGAGGACAAACACAAGAAGTCTCAAGACGTCTTGTCTTTGTCCCTTTTTTAGCCTCCGTCTTGGCTTTTAGAAATGTTTGACTTTAACCAGCTTGCTTGCCTTATTACATTTTCTTCTATCTGGTTTGTTTGCCGTCACACAATCTTGGACACCAAGATACCGACTAGTCAAATCTTACTTACCGTCCTTACGAGGAGTATGACTGAGCTAGTTGGCTGTATATGTTCAGTGGAACAAGCTGAACTTACAGAAGATTAAACATATAAGAGAAAAGACAATTGATCGCTGCACTACCACCTATTTATTAAATCTTCGCTTCTTCCTCTTCTGGTGTTGCTACTGCTATGGTTAAGTCTTTCCCTTCTCTTTCGTTCATTCAGCTGTTTGTCCCCCTTTTTAGAGCGCAGCTCTTAGGCGCCCGTTTCCGGCTTGAGCGGCGTCGCCGTCGCCGTCGGCGTAACTGCGTGTTGCATGCAACCCAGGTTGCATGCAACCTGAGTTGCATGCAACTCAGCGTTGCATGTCGCCACAACCACGCGTTGCAAGCAACTCAGGTTGCATGCAACGTGAGTTTCATGCAACTCAGCGTTGCATGTCGCCGTAACCACATGTTGCAAGCAACTCAGGTTGCATGCAACCTGAGTTGCATGCAACCTGTTGCTTGCAACCCCCAAGGTCACGTGACCCCCAAGCCACGTGACACCCGAGGTCACGGGACCTTGGGGTTGCAAGCAACTCAGGTTGCATGCAACCTGTTGCTTGCAACCCCCAGGTCACGTGACCGCCGCGTGACCCCCGAGGTCACGTGACCAGGTCACGTGGCACTCCAGGTCACGTGACCGACTGGTCACGTGACGCCCCAGGTCACGTGACCCCCAGGTCACGTGGCCCTCCAGGTCACTTGACCCCCTGGTCACGTGACCCCCAGATCACGTGACCCTCCAGAGATCACGTGACCCCCAAGGTCACGTGACACCCCCGTGCCTTCGGCTCCTCCTCAAGAGCTGCGCTCTAATTCGGCGTTACAGGGAGTTGTAAACGGCTTTCATTTTTTATCTTCAAAGATATTGGCGCCCCGCAGGAACTTCTTGTCACTTTTCTGCAGGGTGATTAAAGATGAACACACGCAATTCTCTTTTTTCTTCTTTAATGGCTAGGGCCTTTTATACTCCTCGTGCGAATCGTTTCTTTTTTTGTGGTGCTCTAGGATGGATGTCAGCTCAAGCTTGGCCTTGCACTTGCATGCTTTACAATGAGCAGCTATGTGTCTAGGTGGTGTTATATTTTCAGCTTGCCTGCATGCTCACGTGCTCCGTCGTTAATGCAACATCTCGTTTTCACAGTGCAGCTACGTCCATATGACAGCGGTATATTGTAAATCACTTTTTTTCGCATGGGACGTACTATGTCTTGTGCTTGGTGTTACAGGTGTCTGTCTTATTGTCTTGTGCTTGATTGACCTTTCGTCACACTGCATACGCTTTGTTGGGTGCCGAGCACACAACTCTCACGTCTGGCCTGCTTACAATCGTTCTTAACCTGTAGGTGAACCGACGAATATATATGGACCACCGCGAAAGGTGATTGTTGGGTAATTTTTGTGTGTTGCGGTCCAGTGGTTTCATTTGTCCTCTTGATGTTGTGGCAGATCTTTTCGTATGTCAAGGCCAGTGAGGGTGTTGGATATCTGGCCTCGTGAAGCCTGAACATTTCTGTCTCGAAAGTTTTTCTCATCCAATGTGAACATGTCTTTTTATGACTGGCTGAGAGAGCTGTGGTGGCTACAACTTGCTTGACATTTTTTGGAGGTTCAAGTTCAAAGGCAGGGAACCCTTTCCACGATTGCGCTTGATATCGTCAACACAGTGTTCTTTTAGGAACTTCAAGACCACATCAAGGACACTATTGGGTAGTTCATAGGTGAATGCAAGCCCCATGCCGCTTGTTTGGAAGTGCCTGAGGGCGGTTTTAATACATCCGTCTGCTGGTTCATCAACATCCGTTGTACATAGACAAAGAAAGTCTTCCACATACCTGGAAATAACTGCTACTCGTGGGTATTTAATGGCTTGCTGAATGGCTATGGCACACGTTGCGAGATAAACGTCGCATAGATATGGGGCAACTTGGGAACCAATGCGCTTTTCACTTTTCTGGACATAGTGCAGATCTTCGAGGTCACTACCTTTACGGACAGGTAAAAGCTCAAAACCTCTAAGAAAGTGTGTGAGCTCACACCTGCTGCATTTTGGAGCGTCCGAAGGCTTTGGTTTTTGATAGTGCTTTAGAGGACTTGTAAATGTCTTGTGTGAGGAATGGAGTAGTACATATCTTGTACGTCTAAAGAAAACCCAGAGACGACTTGCTTCTCTTGTTTCTGAAGACAGGTTATCACTTGCTCCGAGTTTGGTATCCGGAGTGGTTCCACTGTGTGTATTTTTCAAAGTTGTGGGACCAAAAACCTTAATGCAATTGCTTGCCAAATGGTCCTTTCTGAAACTATGGCACGAAGCGAAACGCACTCTTTGTGAGTCTTGGCGAAGAAAAAACGGTAAGCTGGGTGTGTTTTTTTGTGTTTTTTTGCTGCTTTGATTTTGGTGCAAAGGCTGGCTTGTCGATTGTCTTCTAGCAGGTTTTGGATAGTTCTTTTTGCTGCTCTTTTCCGTTCTCTGTCTACTGGGCTAAAATTCTTCATCACAGCTTGATAGTCCTTTTTTCCATAGGTGTCTGATCGAAGAACAACACATCCTCCGTCTTTGTCCGAGACACATAGTTTTAGATAATTGCTTCCCCTACTGAAAAAAACCATTTGAGATTCAAACGGGTCGACCCGCTTGAATCAAACGGTGGCAAACCGGTCGATCCGTTCGGATCAAACGTGATTATGGGATAAGGGTAGCCGTTTGATAAGGTAGCCGTTTGATACGGTAGCCGTTTGATACGGTAGCCGTTTGATATGGGTGCTCGTTTGATACGGGTGACCGGTCGACCTGACACGTGACCACACGTTTGAACGCGCCATTCGAAAAGGCAAATTATTCGCTACCCCTAAATGGGTATCGTCTGGAAGGTTGGTTACCTTAAACTTATTTAAGACGTCCCAAAACTCATAGACCTATTTCTAACATGGAGGAAACACGTGGAAAAAATTATGCTCGCACAGGTGCTTGCAAATGGGCAGGAAAACAGACACAAAAAATTGTTTTCAATTCGCCTAGAAGTTTATTACAACTTATTCCGTAGACAAGTACAAACGAGCAAGCGATCTGTGAAATGTGAAGAGGCACTCTAAGCTTTTATACAGCCGAGGTAATTTTAGACTATAATGGCAGACTTTGGGGGAAATTATTCTCCCGGCTGCCGCGAGATTAGACGCTGCATAACTTTATGGATAATCTGGAAGAGTACGCGTAGAAGAACGGTCAATCGTTGCCAACAAGTAGGTTGCAGTGCACTTACCATAATAATAGCGGACTTGAGAGAAGTAATCCAAAATATATGTCGACACGGTCAAAGCAGGACAACCACACAAACACAAAAACGAGAAGGAAGGCTCCTTGAAGTTTCAACACGATGCGGCGCACAAGCTGTCATTTGCCGAACCCAACCGAACCGCAAGAATTCCTGACTTCTTTGAAGAATCGCTTGATGCCTATATACGCGTAGGTCTTTTCGAACACTGATAGCTTTGGTGCACATCCAATACGTTGTCGAGAGACATCCTAATAAGACCGCAGGGAAAGGCGACAGATCGAAGCAGGTGGGACGAACGAATTTCGAACTGCACAGGACAACAAGCAGACAAAAAGCGGCTGCCAACGCGCCCTTGGCCGGATGTCGGAGGCTTTGCTTATCAGCGTGTAGCGTGCCCTCCTCTCCCGGGTCGCGTGACAGAGCTGACCAGAGAGAAGGGAGGGGGCGAGGTCAAGGCGCTGGACGCTAAAACACCCCCACCCTCCTAAAAAAAAAAAAAGTGCGTTTTTTTTTTTTAAATTGCAGTTAATGTTAGGGGAGAGGCTGCACCCACCGCTGTACACGCGCTTTCCTCCTCGCTTCGAATTGCCACAGAGAGCTGACCGCGCCGCGTTTGCAACCTCGGAAAGCAGGCGAATGTTTATTTATTTATTTATTTATTCATACTGCAGGACATTTCAGGCCCAAGCAGGGTGGGACAACAAGAAAGAAAAAAACATAACTAAACAGAGTAAACCAACAAATGTGGTACACACTGGAGGTGTAGCTCGCTTGAACGCCGGAAATGGCGCGCGCCGGCCAGAAGCTCGGCTTGCGCCCGAGCCAAAAAAGCACCCAGCGCGAGCTCGTAATTTGACCGCTGCAGCAGCGGGCCTGCTCTCGCAATGCTCGATGTTCGTGCAGCCACGTGTTCGCGCGTTACCTTCGCTGAGTCTTGAATTGAGGCGAAACGGAGTCTAGAAGTATATTCTTTCACGCGGTCGCGTCCTCTGCGAGAGAGATTCGAGCTGGATAAGTAAATTGAGGCAACAAAGAACGCCAAAGTTTTAAAGTTCTGTCAAAAATATCGGCTCGGCAGCGTCGCATGTTTACGTGAAAAAAATTGTTTATTGTTGTTGCAGTATAAGCGATCATCAGCGCAATCAAAATATAAATATAATTACTTGCATTACGCGGACGATTGTAAATCGATGAACCGGCGCTCCCGGCTTTCCCGAAACAGGCTGACACTGCTGAAACTGGCGTGCCCATGCCCCCGATCTGTACGTTCAGTATTAAACGGGCTCCAGAGAGCCGTTTGATTAAACCGGTACAGCTTGCCGGTCACCGGGCACCCGCTTGTGCAACATGGTCACCGGTTTGAGCAAACGTGCGTCAACTTTGCCCAGACGAGTGGCCCATTTGCCCAGACGAGTGACCCGTTTGCCAAATGGGTGCCCTGTTTGCCCAAATAGGTGACCGTTATGGCTCATACGGGGGACCCCTTTGAGCCATACGAGCGACCTCTTTGACAAACTGGTGACCGGTATGGCTAAACTGTTACCGGTATGAACCCGTTTACTTTCATATAGGCGTCAAATGGTTTTTTTCAGTAGGGTCGCAACTTATGAATAGTGAATTTGAAGTTTCCTTTTGTCTTGGCCTGGTGTTTTAGGTTTTCGAAGGCTTGAATCATCATTGATTTGAGTGTCTTTTTCTTAGGGAGCTTTTGCGGCAAACTGCGTTACGGCAGTTACCTTGCCTACAACCTCAAACTTGGGGGCTAAGGCATATTTTGGTTCTTGTTCTAGCAGCTGTTTGGCTGTTGTTGATATTTGTATGCTCCCGATGACTTTTAGCGCAGTTGTTTTCTTATTTATTTTTGCTTGCCAATGTACTTCCAGATGGTGACACCATTTGGAATGCTAACGCCGAAAACAATTCAGCACTTATTGCTGATTGGAAGAAACAAAAATCAAGATTTTGCGCAGCAAAGTGTGCCTTTATTTCTTTTTTTGTTTTCTTTTTTACGATACATTATATCTGGGCCCGTCAAAGTCACAGGGACTTGTGGTATGGTACAACCAATAGTTTTAGTACTTTTATTGTGTTTATTTTTTCTTTAAAATTCCCGATACCAGAATATTAGGCAAGACACACAATAAAAAATACCAACAGAACAATAATATAAGAAACGTTTTTCTAATCTGTTCAGAGTCACAGAGCAACCTTTGTTTACAACATTTAACATGTTCATTACTTGTGACGGCTTGAAGCAGAGCTAGTTTTTTCACTGCCATTTATGGTGCCAGCTGAACATGAAGGAAAGTTACATGCACAAAGAGAAAAAGAGAGAGACAGAAAAAGGCAAACATCTGCTCAACTAGCAATATAGTCCAGCGGTGTATGCCGCTGGACTATAATGAGAAATTTTAGAGGCGCATGCAATTATCAAAGCAGACGCAAACTGTGTAAGCCAAATGTGACTGGGCTTAAGTAGTAAAGAGATTGTTTTTTTGGACACGTGGTGAATGTATCATGTGACGTGGGCGAAGTTACTGTTTTCTTTGTTTGGTTTCATGTGATTAAATTTTAGTTGAGAGTCAGCGCTTGTCCTGTGTGCACTTCCTCTAGTCCCCGTTTATTGTGCGCTGTTTGCCTTTTCGTCAGTATGAACCAACTAACCTACATCGCCACCCTTATTCACACATTACCCCATCTGTACATTTTGATTCTATGTAAAATATTATAAAGCAAACGCCCAAAACAATGTCTCACGTTTATTGGTTATTGTTTTCAAAACGAGCAGGCCAAAACAACCGAGTCTAAGAGCGACGCCCCGAGAACTCCATGGGGAAGGGGCTACCCCGAACCCGAACCCTGCACTTTTGGTTTCATTGGCCGAAACGGACCCTCATCGCCACAAAGGCGGTATATATCTTTTTATTTTAAAGCTCAAGAGGGTTTTGTTTCCTGTAGCTGCCTCAGAGTTCGGCGCCAAAAGGAGTTAAAGAAAGCACGCAAACAGGGATTTCCCTAGACCTCCCTAGGGGGGTATAGACCCCCTAGTTTTCCTGGACACCCCCCTTGAATCTAAAAAAAAAGGAAAAAATAAAATTCTTTTTTTCAGATTAAGTAGAAAACACCACCTCTCAGGTGTATATATAGAGAAAGGGAAACATACATTACGGGTATGAGCATTTGGTTAATAGACGTCTGTAATTTAGCTAGTGGACTAAAAAAGAAACAGTTTTATATTTTATCTAGCCTCGCCTCGCATCGCCTCCCCCCCCCCCCCCCCCGAGCCATTGGGACAAACCCCCTTGATTAGAATCATGGGGAAACCCTGCACGCGAAGAAACATTTCGAAGGACTCAACTACAGCCGAGTGCGCCTTTTTATGAATTCACCGGTTCGAGGTGTTTGAATAGATAACGCCGTCGCGCACCGCGAGCGCTGGCATGAGCCTTTCGCTTCAAAGCATGTCATGGTTCCTCGTGAATATGGAACGCGAACATGTCTTTCTTACCAGAACCTCGCGAATCATGGTTTGTAAAGAGGCGGGTTGTCCAGTTGTTAAAGGGAAGCTGAAACACTTCTTGAAAGAAACGAGTTTCTTGAAAGGAAGGAGAAACCAGGTGAATTCTGTAGTATTTTTATCCCATGCATTTGAATATCACGTTCGTTTTTCCCGAAGATGTAACTAAACGCGAGAAGGCGCCAAAAAACCTCCGGCCAGGCGTGACGTCATACACGGATATTTGGGCCGCCAAGCGCGTGCTCGCTCGTGCGGATAGCACGTGCAATTGCAAGCTTGCCAGGTGTATTCCCCCGCACTGACACCAGTCGTGACGTCACTTTCTCACCTTTTTGAAAATACCAAGAGTGCACGTGCATAGCTTGGACAGGCGCTGAAGTTGCGCGAGAGCGAATATTCCGAAAACTCCTAAT
Organism: Ixodes ricinus; assembly: GCA_037355805.1. Taxonomy (NCBI): domain Eukaryota; kingdom Metazoa; phylum Arthropoda; class Arachnida; order Ixodida; family Ixodidae; genus Ixodes; species Ixodes ricinus. The sequence continues at coordinate 54,243 of JAZHYW010004131.1, forward strand.
GTGACGTCATGCCCCGAGAAGGAGGGGCTTCAGAGTACTTTGAAAATGAATTTCTGCAGCCTTTGTGCATAGATTTGAAAAATAATCTCTATATTTGTAAGCCTGGAGGCCAAATGAAAACGATTTAGGTGTTGTTTTTTCTCAGATACAGAACCGCTTCAGTTTCTTTTAAGCTCTATCTACCTTACGGAGGTACTGTATCGTAGTGTCATGCGATGGCAACTTGCATCACAAAGAAAGGCCATTTAAAAACAAAAAGTAGTTTATAAGTCCTTATGCTATTTGTTTTTTTTTTGGTTTTAGACACCGATGGGTTTGTTGGTTTTGCTAGGGGGCTTTATGGCGCAAAAGCTACGTTGGTCACTGAAAGCGCTATATGCTATATGATTTGCTCTCTCTTGGGATTGTGAAATGAAAAAAACACGTAATGCCAGTAATGTGCCGAAAGTGATACCAATAGTGTGCTCGTATTAGTAGAAAACAGCGCAAAACTTAAACAAGAACTGGTAGACGAAAGAGAAAAACACAGCGCTGACTTACGACTTTTTTTTCTTCTTTAAACACAGATGCAGTGAAGTGGAAAAAATATGAAAATACTCATGTATAGTAGGTTCCTTTTTAACGCCGGGCATGGCGTCATATTGATAATAAACTTGGACACCATGCAGAGCAAAACACTTCTTCAATCCGCGATTCTAAAGAAATCTCCTGCTATGCAATGGAGTTTGAAGTTGGGCTAGTCCGTGCGGATTGTTAACAGGAGGAAAAATAGCAAAAGCAAACAAGGAGCAGTAGACGAAAGAGGCAAACACAGCGCTCACTCACGACGTCAATTTATTTTCCTTATTGAACAAACAAAAACCAATAAATTGAGAAAGAAAGTGAAGAAGAAGGGGGAAATAACTCATTCATAGCAGGACACTTCATCAGAAAGCCATTCGAAAAAAAAAATAAAAGCAAAGTGTGACAGAATAGCTAACAAATTAAAAAACTGTAAGAACTAAAGCTGGGATCACACTTTTTACACTTCGCACAAAAGAGAGTCTGCATACAGATTCGAACGCGAATCACCGCGAGATCCGCGCTTTGAATGCCGCATGGCAATGAGTTGAAGGAGAAACTTGGCACGCGGCATTCGAACCACGGACGTTGCGGTGACTTCTGTTTGCAGACTGTCTTTTGTGTGGTGTATGAGCCGTGTGACCCAGGCCTAAACCTCAACTTTCGCGCATACATTCTCATTTGACGAATGAATTTAAACTCTTTATTACACATCGTAACTTAATCTGCACTAATATAGGCACCAGGACCGTACACATGAATGTAATATGCCTCATGAATTTCTCCAGTCAATTGTTTGGGATGTCTTGCCAATATTTCAATGTGTTTGAATAGAGGTGTACTACCACATCTATTGGTATGAACTGCCAGGTGACCGGATGATTTCGAGGTCTACGCCAAAGCTTTATGCTTTACACGATTCACGTCCCCGCGTGTAAATCATAACCGGTGAGCAAAACAAAGTATATGTACACGAGAGAAATATACAAAATATAGCTTTGAACCGAATCCTATAGGGCGCAGAACCTTTGCTTGCGATATCTCTTTGGGACGGCTCTTCGTAGTAAGTGAGTATGTGGGCAATGAAGCGAGGAGCTCCAGGAGTGCCTCATCCGGCGCGCGCTTTCTATATTTCACAATCCTTCGACAGCCCGTGCACTGCGAGCTCTAGCGCGAATCCAAAGCACACGGGAAGGCAAAGAGCGTGTGCTGGTGGTCCAGCCTTTGAAAGACACGCCTTTCTCTCTCACTCTGACAGAATGCGCTGCTGGGAGCCATCACCTTGTCAGGTTATCGACCGCGACTCCAAACGGGAGTTTGGAAAATCGCGAAGTGCAGACAGTGCCGGGATCTAATGAGGGTGTGACTACTAGCGAGATAAAGGCCGTAAAAGGACTTGACAAAATGCGGGCTAGGCGCCTCATAACGCACGTAGAGTATCTACGTAGTTAATACCACTCCTTTTTGCAATGTTTAAAATGTGAACAAAGAAAAATTCATTTTTTTGAGCTTTACCATCAGCGTCAGAGTACTCCAAACACAATGCTTTGATTTTATCCCCAACCATTGTTCGTGTGTCTGCGGTGAAATGAAATAACAAATAGAAAATCGTCTCCACGTGTAGTTAACTCTATACATTTAAACTTGGGAGAGTCACATAGCTCAAATTTTTACTAACCTTCCGGTCTCAAAACGTTTTGTTAATTTTTAAGTTTCATACAAGCGCTATGATCGGTACCGGTATGAAGTGAAGTTATCCGCCAACGTACTGCCATAAAATAAAAAAGAAAACACTTCCTGAACATATTTTTTCTGCATCAAATTTTTTTATTCATATGACCTGTACTCGGACATTATTGCGCATTCTCATTGAAGGTGACCTATTTTATAAATAAAAATATGGGTGAAATTCACGTCGGTTGCATAAAACTGTAAAGGCGCGGGCGAACTGGTAAAGATTTACCGTGTTCTTAAGAGGATATCTCAGTAGAATTTCATCTCCGACAGGAGCTTTTCCGGAATCCAGATGGCACTGGGGGGAAGCCTTTCCACACACCTGCTTACGCGATATAGTGCTATTTCCAAACAAAAATAAAGAAAAAGCTTGTCTTTTTGTTCTGGTTATCAGCGGACGGCTTGACCCTGAAAGCGCCCCACTTAACCCACCCATCCGGTCACCCCGCCCCCCCCCTGCAAGCTGCGAGAATGGCTTTTTTTTCATTTTTTATGCAGTTTAGAAAGATGATAGCAGTGAGGGTTGTGGGCCTCCAAGCCCATCGCGAAGGAGGCTCTTTGTCCCATTCTTGGCGGATTATGAAGAAAAAAAAAAAAAAACGCGGTTACAGAACGCCTCATTTCGCTGCCCGGTTTTACTTCGGAAAAAGATTTGGATCGGTTTTTCGGGTTCCGAGATTTTTCGCACGATACGATTTCCAAATTGCATGTAGATTGTTGATATCGTCAGTACAAGAGCGAAATATGCCATACATTTCTTTCGTGGTGTCGTGTCATAAATTAAAATGTTGCCTAGAGCCTACTTTTCATTCCAGCGAAGCAGTGCTTTGAAAAATAAAGCTTCTCACTCTAAAAAGTGTCTGATCTCCTTGTGAGAAAAAAGATACGAAATTAACCATTTCGCGATGCAATCAACAGCCATTAGAGTCCCAGCTTTTTTTTTTTTTTTCCAGAGCACCGGATTTCGTTTTATTTCAACGGTCACCCTGATTTCTAAATAGGTGTACGATTTCTAAATTGCACGGAAGCAGAACTATATGTTGTACTGTCAAAATGTCAAAAAATCAATTACCACAAGTTTAGATAGTGTTGCGTCTTATATACGTACTGATCAAAGCGTAGTTCCTTTGTCAGAAAGCTATGAAAAAAAAAGGTTTTAACTAACTTTTTTAATTACATGTTCCGATTAATCACTTCACAAAGCTGAACTGCCACTAAGGCCCCGGCATCTTTTATCGAGAACCTCATTTCTTGTTGTTTTCTTTTGTTCGCCCGGACGAGACACCGCCTCCGCAAATCACTCAAATAGGTAAACGCTGAGGCACCAAGTAACAGCGTCAAGGGGCGCTGGGCGCTTTTAGGGTCATGTGATTGTCTTTCTTACGAGATCACAAGTAAATAACTTTTTTTTTTTTTTGAAGTGAGCCAATTTTATGTCAAGCAAAACTGAGATAAAGTGGAATGTTTGAGTATCAGTAAAGCTATGAGCCATGTACCGCGGTCCCCTCCGGAGTGTTTATTTTTTCTCGCATAATATGACCAATTCCAGTTTAAAAACATGAGATCGATGCACCGACAGATATAGTCCGATTTTCAGGAAATATTAGCTGAGTTTCGGTTTCTGGCTTGTATCGGGCCAGAAACCCTAATTAGCTGAGTTTCGGTTTCTGGGGATAACACTAATTAAACTTGAGGAAGAAAACGAGAAAGGACGGTTGTCCGTCCTTTCTCGTTTTACGCTCGTTCTGTCCTTACGGATAACGCTACTCTCAAAGTTAATTAGAGGGGGTCCACTCGCTTGTGGCTGGGGTAGGCGTCGTTGTATTGCGTTCCGAGGAGTCTGGACCTTCTTTGTGTTTTGCCGGTTTGTCTTTTGGGAGAAAAACAAAAAAAAAAAAGGGGGGGGGGGGGGCTCCAAATCTGCACCTGAGTTGTCGTCGAGCAAAGCAATAATAAAAAAAAACACAAGAAAAAAACAACAACTCGAGAGATGCGTAGGGATTCAGGACATTTAATCGAACGCCGTTTCATCGAAAAAGTGGTCGTCCCGTACCGAAACTTTCGATTGCAACAATTGGCCGGTATTTTTAAACAAAAAATCCTAATAGCGGAAAAAACAAACAAAAACGTTGCTAACCAAAAAAATATATATATATATTTAATCGGGGTTGGTGGAGAAGGGAGGTGGTGGAAACCCCGAATCCATCCGCTTGGTTACAACTCCAGGCATGTCCTCCGTCGTGCCATCTAAGCGTCTGTCGTACGAGAGGACAATGAGAAATTACTTCTTGGTTTGCAAGATTCAATGGTTTCAAAGAAAGAATAAATTTTCAAATATTATTGGCAGAAACTTATGATGCATTCAATGAAACGGCGTTCGGTGAAATGTCCGGTCCCAGGTGCGGTTGGTCTTCTAGTGCGCAACAGAACCTCAGGTGCCTCGCTTTGTGAAAATATGATGACTGAAAACCGGCATCGTCGTTCAGGCATGTGCGATCTTTTTGCGGTTCCGATATAAAAAGAAAAAAGGTGCAGGTCAATGCCAAAGTCGCGAATCTCGGAAAAAAGCTAATAGAAGAAAATCTCACCACAAAACCGACCGACGCGGAGAAAAGCTCACCGGCCTCTTGATGAATGCGGTGGAAACTCACCTACGACTTTCGTTTTCGGAAATGGCATTCTTTTGGTACATGAATAATAGCAACAATCTTTTCCGTATTTTTTTGTAGCAACCTATGATTTCTGGTGCGGATGGGTCCTGACACAATTTGGGGGCTCTCTGTGGTCGTCGGGTGCAATGATGAGGTCTCTTCGTTATAGAACTCAACGTTGAGGCGATGTCGTGATAGAAAAAAATACGTGTCTATCACTTTGTTAATTGTTCCTATCCTGCATAACTGTGGACCTCTGCTTCTTCGTTTCTATTGGTGTCTGTAATATACAAATTTTGTATTCCCCACGGGGCCCCCAGAGTAGAGCCGCAAATACTAAATTTAAAAGCTTGATCGTATAATACTTGCGTGGATTTATCTCAGCATCTTTCAGTTTTGTGGTGAGCTTTTCTCCCGTGATCTTCTCGGTGTTGCGCTGTTCTCCGGCGGAAAAAAGCTCACAGAAATCCGGCGGATGCGGAGAAGAGCTCACCACACTTTTGATACATGCGAAGAAAAGCTCACCTTTACAAACCGATCTACCATTATTTCTTCGCAGCTCTCGATATTTTATCGAACTCTGTTCTATCAAAGATATTTATTTCAATGCCATTTATTTGAACCCAATTTCATCGAAGCCGTTTAGTATAGAACGCTGTTTTATGGAACATCATGGTTTCTGGTCAGATCGTTTCTTGTTTTTGTAAATAGTGTTTTGTCTTTGCAACTTTAGAAACTAAACGTTTAATCGGGTGAACAAAATAGAAGGTTAGCGTCGCAGGCGTCGATGTCGGTGAAACAGCAGGATCGAGACTGACTGCGGCTCGCCACGCGGAGCCCCTGGTACACGCATGGGCTTCTGGAACAATCGGCATAGAAGGTTCGGCAGTAGAATCAGCTAACCTCGAATAAGCAACAGGGTTCTAGAACTTACCAGAACGCGACATTATAGAAACAATAAAAAAGTGTATCCGTTACCAGGGATCGAACCTCGGCAATTTGCATCGAAGGTAAGCACGGTAACCGTTAGACCACGGGCGCGCTGCCTACCTGGCCAGCTGCGCACGCGGCAATATTATGTTCCGTTTTGCTTTTGCTTCGTAATAAACAATGACCTCTTTCGGTGATATGGCCTAAGACGGACTTGATACTTTTTGGGAGGTCAGGGGTCGTCGGGTGTCCAGACGGAGGTCCACAATTGTTGCTGTTCGTAGTACTCAACTTTGAGGCACTGTCCTGTTTCCATGTAAATGATAACTAAAAAAAAATGAGTTCCCCACTTTTTTAATTGTTCGCATTCTGCAAAATTGTGGATTCGTCTGCCTCTTCCCCATTTTTCTTCGAAAGTAAGCTATTTTTCTGGTACTGAACAAGAACCCCTGGTTTTACAACTATACGGACACGCAAAAAGCGCAGAATGAGCGGTGAGCAAAGTGTGGACGTGAGTTTTAAATATAAACACCGCAGTGCGAACAATGCCGAGAATATTAAATTTTAAATTTTGAATAAATTATTTCGTAAATGAGCTTTTCTCCGGATTTGCCGGTTTTGCGCTGAGCATTTCACCGGCGAGCTTCTCTCCGGTGAGCTTTTCAACGCCGCCTTTTCTCCAGTGAGATTTTCTTGGCCGCCCAACAGTGACAGCCGACCAAGGGCTCATCGCAGCCAAGACGTGCAATAGACGAACACCATAATAAAAGGTGTGCGGGTTCTTGTCTAATACATTCGCCTCTATTTTGGTTCCCGGACATTTCATCGAACGCCGTTTCGTCGAACGCCGTTTCATCGAAAAAATGGACGTTTCATCGAACGCCGTTTCATCGAATCGCTGACGGCCGTTTCATCGAATGTCTTTTATATAAGAAGTGTGAAAGATGCTCTTTTATTCCCGGATCGAGTGCATTTTCGTGTCATTCACCCATTTCATCGTCAGGTTTTTTAATGTCCAAACTTGTAGCTGTTACAATTTATTTTGATGCAAGTAACCCATGAGGATATTTGTACCGATTTTTATGTTTGTTTCGCATATTATGCTTATCTGTTCACCCCCTCTGTATTACCCGATGGGCCTTGAGGGTATTGTAACAAATAAATAAGAAGTCGCACTCCCGGTAAGAGCGCACTCCAACTCATGGAGGCCAGAAGGCGGCTTAGGTTTTGCGCAGGAGCAACAACTTTAGCCATGTGAGCCTCCTAGCCTCTCATGTCTCTTTCTATTGATACTTTTTTACTGCCCGAAGCTTGCATTAGCTAAAGCTGAGGTGCTATTTATGAAACGACACCGAAACATTGTTTTTTTTAGTTCTAAGACTCAATGAAGTCAAAAGTAAGTACGTCACTTCAAATTTTATTGGAAAACTTTCGGGGGCTCATGTGTTCGTGCGACAGCCATTCACCGTTTCAAATGATGAGCAATTGCTCTCAAAAAGTCCCCCACAGCCATGCTCCGTCTGTTCTCATAAAAAAGGCGGACCTTCTCATTTCTTGCCACTATGGCCTTCTTCTGGCGAGGAGGCTCTTGGGAACTCAGCATCGCCTCCAGCTTGTCTTCCGTCAGTTGATGTTCTGCGGCGAGGCAAGTGAAAAACTTCCAGAACCCGGGATGGGCACCTCCGACCAGCTTCAGGAAGCGGGAATGCCACCCTGGCGTTCGATAAGACGGCGTTCGATAAAACGGCGTTCGATGAAACGGCTTCGATGAAACGGTGTTCGATGAAACAGCGTTCGATGAAACGGCATTCGATGAAACGACTTCGATGAAACGGCGTTCGACGAAACGGCGTTCGATGGAATGTCCGGTCCCACTCTATTTTATAGAATACTGAATCAAGAATGTTTTCGTTCGGGTCAAACGAAGAATCTTCAGCGCGAGACTTTCACAACTTCCAAATAGAAACGTGTGACGCGCTACTACCAAAAAGCTTGTTCTGTTTTTAGCTTCACTGAAGAAATCTTCGCAATGTTTGTTTTATTACGGTAGAAATCAGCCTCCACAAGCTGATATGCAAAGCGAATGTCGAAATTAAAACAAAATCGACGAACTCACATATGTTTCTTCCGGATTTAAGATATGTAAACATTTTAAATGCATCTCTGCAGAATATTTGAAATCGCCAAATCAAATCACTTCTACTTCGAACAGAAAGAAGTGGTAAGACAGTATCGACCCTTTGACGCTTCGGTAGCTTTTGTCTGCATGCATTTGGTAACTTCAGGAATCACGCAAGGACCGCTTGAAGCGTGAAATCTTTCACCCCCATTTTCGTAACCCAAAACGCCAACAAAGAACGAAACATCCTCCCAATGACGCGCTCTGGCGATTGAAAACTAATGACTCACACCCACCCCCAAAATATCTTCGCCGCCGAACAAAAAAGGAAAAAAAAAACAAGAAACATTTCACTCGCATTTGTGCCACCCCAAAACACCAACAAAGACGGAACATCCTCCCAAGGACGCGCTCGGGCGATGGACAACCTACTACTCACTATCGCGATAACGCGCAAAATAGCTTCGCCCGCCAAAAAATAAAAAAAAAAAAAAAGCTTTGAGAGGAACTCTCCCTCGAAATCCCGACCGTCAACCCGACGACCTTGAAGATGCAAGTAGTCCGGGGCGCAATAACACATTGCGCAATTTCAAGAGGTAGTATTAGCGACACGCTCATAGATGGCGCCAGGTGACAGCTCGATTTCTGGCATTTCGATGGGCCACAAACTTAGTTAAATTTTATCACAATGAGAATCTCTGGCAAAAAGATCTTGTAAGAGATATATTCAAAAAGTCTTGGTCTTCAATATTGTGGCGCCTGAATTTGTATTTAGGCCCTGGTTTATTTTTAAATGTTTATGAAGAACGGAACGAAAAAAGGACCTTTACAAGCAAGTTTAAGTTCCCGTAAAACAATTTTAACATTTAAATCGGGAAATGTAGCGCCACAACCTTACTCAGTTTTTTACTATCTTTCTAATAAAACCATTCCCAGTTCAATCTGTTCGGTGGTTGCTGAGAAAAAATGTCAAAAAGTTGCCATTGGAATTGCATAGGGCTTGGGAACTGCGATATCCTCTTAAAAGACTTGAGACCGGGTGACAGGAACTCAAACCAAAAATATAACGTTTCGGTTACGGTTACGGTTACCGTTTTGTGTTGATATTGGTTTTGTTTCGGTTTTTTACTATTTTAATTTTTACGGTTTCGGTTACCGCTTACGTTCCTGAAAACCGGTTTAATTCGGTTTCTTTAATACTTTTTTATTGAAATGCTAGACAGCGTTTTATAATAAACGGTTTAAAGTAGTCCCAAATATCCAAGAAAGGGAAATTCAAGGAACTTAGAAACGTCCTAATACTTCTAATTTGTCGAAAGCTGCACACGTTTCAAGCTCCAACGCTTGTTCACTCCATCTACTCGCATTATGTAGTTTGATACCCGAGCATACATGTTACTTCCGTTGCTCGGGGATCATCGCGTTCTATATAAAGAAAATAAAAATAAACATCGCTTCTTTGTTGTTCGGCAGCGTTTGTAAACAACCCTGAGAAAGTTCCGAGTGGGTACTGGAAGAACAATTCGCACCTTCTCGTTGCTCTAGTTTGTTGGAACCTAATGATATGCAGAAGAGGCTTCGCCCACACTGAAGGAAAGCGCAGAACATCCCTCTTCTAGTCAAATACTGCTAAGTGGAATAATGTAATAAAATTGAGAGCTGGGCTTATCGGCAAAAGTCAAACAATGTAAATTCAATGGCGCAAAAACAACGAAGACTAAAGAGAGGAACGAACAACGTAGAAAGCTGTAAAATATGTCCTGTGTTGTTTGTTCCTTTCCCTACAGTGTTCGTTGTAGTGCGATGTTACACCTACTATTTGTTTGCTATTTCCAAGCGCATGCATATGGTTATAGAAACGCACGTCTCTCGCTGTCCGATTCTGTTAATTGCTAGAACAATTGTGGACTTATATATAAAGAAATAACAAAGTTGCCGACGCACATTCATATATATATATATATATATATATATATATATATATATATATATATATATATATATATATATATATATATATATATATATATATATATATATATATATATATATATATAATTGAAAATACACAGAGAGATGAACCGTACTTGCTCGAATGAATCAATGTTTTACAGAAACCGCTGAAAGCCAAAATAAACGGCGGGGCCAGCATTTGAACTGTGGGCCTCCCAATGTCCAGTCAGGTTCATATGTTATATTGTATTGCTTATATTATATTTATATATTATATTATATTATATTATATTATATTATACGGGCGGCGGGCTACTTGGCATTTTACTTTTCTCTCTTTGGTACTAAAACTCTTTGGCTCTAGGTTTTTTCTTCTTCGTCCCCTGTTTGACAGAGTTTCAGACCGAATTCCTCTTTCACCCAGTTGTATTTTTTTTCCTTATTTCCTGTTTATACATCGGCCAAAAACACACACACACATCACACACACGCACACACACTTGAAAAATGTTAAAAAACAGTTAGCTACTTTGTGGCTAACGCGATTGCAATAATATCTTTTCAGGCATACTAATTAATTCAGAATTGGCAACCAATCAGGAGGTTCAGAATTTTACGCGATAAACTTCCCGGACATATGCCACACTTTCGATAACACTTTGTCTTGTGGGGCGCACATTAACATCCGCATGGCGTACACTCATTCTTGTCTTCCATAGACTGTGGAGGCCGAGACGCATAAACATGTTATAAGGGACACCATTCTCGTTCTCGACAGGTAAGAAACGGATGCCTTGTGCAGTTAGAGGAAGGTCTCTCTTCGGCGTACGCTGAAGAATGTCCCAGTGAAATACGGCGTCCCAACATTCTGTGAAGAGGTGTTATATCGACTCAGGATTTTTACATAGAATGCAAATTCATGGAGCACAGTACAAAATGTCTTTGTCCTTCAGCCAAGGTTTGACTGGCAAGACGCCAAAATGCTATTTAAAGGAAAAAAGACGTCACCGATGGCTTGACCGGTATTTTGTTAAATATTTTTAGCACATCCTGCCCCTCGCCCTCGCAGTACAATGATCTGTAGAGACACACTGGTAACAAAACATCAACTAGATATTTATACGGTGGTTTCCTAGTGACTGAACTGAGGTATTATAAAGAAAAACGTACCTTTAGCATTGAACTGAAAGCACAACTTGTGGAGATCTGGTTGCCCTCCTCCGCGCTGAGCCTCGGAGGTCGACATTCCAGCCGTTCGGACTCCGTCGTTGGCCCGGCAGAAGCTTAGCGCGCTCAATGCCTCCGAGATGCGTCATTCCTCGGGGGAGCCTCGATGGCCTCGCGCACCAAAAGCATCCAGACCCCAAAGCCAACTCAAGTCACGCGACTGGCTTCTCGGAACAAAAAGGCCAAGACATGAAAAGGGGACGCGAGACAAAGGGAGCCTCTCTCGGGTGGTGGACACGAAGCAGCGTGCAGCGGTGACGGGACAGAAGGAAGAAGCTGGCGCGGGAATCGACGGGAGACAGACGCTGGCGGGAGACAGACAACTTCACCACGTTGTCGCTGAGGGCAGCATGCCGCCCTCAGCGACAACGTGGTGAAGTTGCTTCTAGGTCGTTGTTGCCCCAAGAAGGTTAACGAGTTAAGCTACGAAGACGTCGTAAAGCATATGGAAGTGCACTATGCCCCGAAAGTAAACGAGATCACAGCAAGTTCCGATTTCGTCATGTGAAACCAAGAGGACGGAGAATATATACAAGCATTCGTAACGGAGGCGCGTAGACTGCCGAAGACTGCAATTTTGGCGAAATGCTGCACCGCATGACACGAGATCGTCTGGTTTGTGTGCTTCGTGATGACGGCGTACGCAGACATCTTCTCGCCAGGCGGACACTCACCCCCGAAGAGGCTGAAGATTTCGCCATTGCATCCGAGAAGGCTGCAGAAAGCTCACGGCGTATGAAGAAGCAGGAGGCTAGCGTGAAAGAGGGCACTCACCTTGCTCAGTCGGGACGCTTTCCGAAAAACGGGCCGAAACCTGGAAACAAAACCGAGGATCGCCGAGGACCCTGCGGAAGGTGCGGTAATGGGTTCCACCTGTCACGAGACTGCACACACCGGCGAACTACTTGCTTCAAGTGTGGAAACCGCGGACATCTCGCCAGGGCCTGCCGGGGTGCCAAGAAGGAGCCTCGCTACACGCACAAGACTAACGCATTGGAGTAAGATTACGCTTCCGGTTTGGATGAGCCGGATACGCTGGTTACACTGGTGGCTCACACGTCATCCAGCACCAGTACTGTGAGGCCCGAGCAACGACCTGGAACAACGCACAACTCGTGATGCTAATTGACACTGGATCCCCGGTAAGCGTTATACCGCGAGACGTGTACGAGGAGCACAAGTCCGAGTGGCCCGCTCTTGAAGAAAACAGCGCTGAGACTTTCGTGTTATCCTGGAGACCTATTTCTATCGCGGGGAACATGGCAGATGACAGTGAAGTTCGGGGGACAGGCAGCGGCAGGATCGCTAACGGTGGTGGATTGCGCGGGGCCTTTCCATTGTGTGCAGAGACACGATCAAAGCATTTAACCAGTTGGGCGTGCCTGTGCTTTCCTCGGGAAACAGGCTGGCAAGCTTGCATGTAGCTACGCCTGCTGAGCCCCAAAACCGGACAGCGTTGACGATCCTGCTTGACAACTTTGCTCACGTGGTTGAGCCAACCCTAGGTCTTTGCAAGGGACCTCCTGTTCACCTGAACATAACAAAATGGAGCCACTCCTACGTTTTTTCTAAGGCAGGTACAGTGCCCCACGCCCTTCGTGAAAAGTGCCCAACGAAGTTGACCGACTGGTCAATTGGGGGTGTATTGTCATCGGTGACGGTTTCCGACTTGACTACACCCGTCGTGCCGGCGGTGAAAATAGACGGGGGAATCAGGCTCTGTGGAGACTTCAAACTACCAGTCAACGCGGCCACGAAGACAGAACAGTATTCCTTGCCCAGAGGTGAGAGGTATTTTTGCTGCGCTGAACGGTGGGGAAGTCGTCGGCGCTGCTCGACCTTAGGAATGCCTACAAGCAGCTGGTCATTTGACGAAAAATCTCGCAAGATGATGGTGCTGGCACCACACACAAAGGGATGTTTCGCTTCAGCAGGCTTCCAGTTGGGATTGCGTCTGCGCCTGCTCTATTTCGGCGTCGCTTTGAATCCCTGCTGAATGGCCTGCCGGGAGTTCAAGTGTATCTAGACGACATCATTGACTGCCAAACGCAAAAGCAAGAGAATAAGTCGACCTCGTTCAACATGTGATATTAACAAGGACCAGCCCTCAGAAACAACAAAAAATGACATATATGGTGGATTTGGCCTAGCTATACGATATATTGTTTGTTTTATATACGCCACTAAGAGTAGAAACATCAGGGAGGACTTGCCGGACTTGTATAAAGTGTCGCTAAATAGTTTGTGCGACTTGCTAGAAGTTTCATCGACCACATCTGCAAAAATATCGATTCATATTTGGTATTATGCATACCAAAACGGTTGTTTTTAGCATATCTTAGAACAAGGTAGTTTATTAGTGGACATTAAAGTTGTGAGTGTTGAAGACAGAGTATCCTTATCCTATGCACTTCAACACAAACAAGAGAAAATATTGTATACTGCTGTACGCCATATAAATGTAATTAAAGCACTCATAACACGTAGATGATTACATAAAAGTGAGAAGAAACAATGCCATTTATCTGTCAGCTGACACGGAAATGTATGGTAAACTACCTTGGCCAAACCTGAAATTATACTGTATATTCTGCTTTAAGATACATTTTTAATATACGTGCACACAGGTTCTTTCATAATGCAATATTGTCACGAATGACGAGGTAACAGAAACAAAGAATAACCGAGAAAACTAAAACGTTTAATGAGGCCAACTTGTGCCCGAAACAAAAAAACGGGTAACAGATGTGAACAGTAGAGCGTCGCGGGCATCGAAGTCGGCGTAGCAGAAGGATCGAGCGCTGGGGCGAGCACTGACTGCGGCTCGCCACGCGGAGCCCTTTGTGTACAGGCTTGGGCTCCTGGAACAATCCGCGTAGAAGGTTCGGCGTGTAGAAGATTCGGACCTCGAAGCAATCAACAAGGTTCTTGAATTTACCAGAGATCTAAATTGAAAGAATAAATAAAACACCCGCAGCTCCAGGAATCGCGCGAAAACACACTCGCTCCCGCACGGGAAACTTTATTATTGAGTGGAAATATGTTTATTTATGCATAGCGGATACGACCATTTCTTTTGGTGAAAATCGTCAAGACGAAACCTGAATATAATCTCGACGCGCGAACTCCCACTTGGCCTCATAGGCACCGCAAAGTTTTCGGCAAGCTCGTTTCGGCATGCGCGTATCAGTCTTGGCCGCCGGTACCACGATCCCGATAACCAAGGCGATATGCACAGAAAGACGCTTTCGATGAAACGTCGCAAGATTTGTCGAGGAAAGAACACGGGAACTTGTCGATGAAACTAACTCGCATCAAAACATTTCCGTGGCGAAGAAACAATATGCCGTTGAAACATCGTTTGATGAACTGATTGCTACCCGGCATAGTTTTGAAGTCCGAGGCCTATAGTTTGCTCCCGTTGACACTAACACAAGCGATTACACGCCCGACCATGTCGGGCAGCGAGCATCTATCGTACATTTCAATTATATGGCTTTATGAAGCATCATCCGAAATTCCTATAAGGTTCCTGCTGCTCTACAAGTAGCCAAACGAATCAAAACAAAACTCGCCGTTCAATCGGTCGGAAACGTGCAACTACGACTTTTCTTCGACGAGGCCTAACGGCTTGACACACCGCCTCAGCGCTTCTAGTCGCGGAAGTGGTCATTGTAGAGTAGATATCTCCACGTTACCGGCACCTCCGGGTCGCTGCGATTCCGTTTTCATGCATTCGCGGACGGAGACATTAACTAAATGTGCGCGGGTAGTCCCAATTCCTAAATTCAGGGACCAAAATCTTGTTTTGTCGGGGCTTCTATCAGACATAGCTGCTCGAGTGATGCTTCATCGACATTTCATCGAAAGCTTGCGGCAACCATAGTTTAAGACGAGGCTAAGTATTTGACTAAGTATGTGAAATATTGTGCGCACACTTGCAAGTTCAGACTTGCCCTATGCGCGCGCCTTGGCTTCCGCCCCATGAAGTCACCTTCCTGTCGCCTTTGTTCTTCAATACTCTCCTCCTCTCTACACGGCGCGCTTCCCTTTCCACTGTGTTGTGAGCAGACGGCCGTCGTCAGCTTTTCCCTGTCATGTGGGAACATCCATTAGTCGATCCTTGGGGAATGCATTAGCACGAACCTTGGGAAGAGCCACACACAACGCCCTTTAGAAAGCGCTGACGCTTACACTTTCACTTTTCTATTTTGGCTTCTTTCTTTGGATTTTCGTTTTCTTCCCTTATTTTTGCTGCCTCTTTTTGGATTCGCTAGAAGGTCAGTGCTAGCGTTTCTCAAAGAGGGACCTGTGTGGCGTTTTCCAATGGGCATGCTAACGCGTTCCCACAGAATCCACCAATTTGCATTCCTGTAATTTTTTTCCACCCTTCGTTCACAATGCGTCTCCTTTTCCCCCGACTTGGACCAGGGGCCCTAATCTGTCAACTTCGCGAAAAAGTCGTCCTTAGAAATCTGGCGGCCGTGATTGCCCGACGCCACATTTGACCTTCGCGCCGACCAATCACAGCCGCTGGATTTCTCGCCGACTATTTGGGCAAGGGTCAAGATTAGGGCCCCAGCGCAAGTAGTTAATTCACGCTATATCTTGTAGCAAAAACTAAGGCATACGCACTCCGCACAATGCAATTTCAGATTCGCCCCAGCATCCGCGCCCGCATTGACTTCTGGCTTGTGGCATCGGCTCCCTCTTGCCTTTGTTTTTCACTACTCTCTTCCCCGCGCAGCCTGCTTTCCCTTTCAGCTGTTTTGTCCATAGACAGGCGCCGTCAGGTATTTTCGGCTTCCAGGTACTTACGTTGACCCATTAAAGTTTCCAGCCTAACCCACATCCCTGTGAAAAAGCGTGACTTGCAGGAGCGGCAGAAGCTTCCATTCAAAGTAAAAATACCGTTAGTTACTTACATAGCCGCTCCTCTTTCATTTTAGAACGCAAGTCGTAGGCACCCGTTTCCGGCTTTAGCGACGTTGGAGTCGGCGTAACGGCGCTGCTAAATTTAGCGGAAAGTTGAATTGGTGTTCAATTTACGTGACGTAAGTTTTCACGATAAATTTAGCGTGGAAAATCACGTCACATGACTTTGTGTCAAGTCACAGATGAACAACTTCAGTTTCTCCGCTAGATTTAGCTGGAAATTGGACGCCACGTGACCGTAATATTATATTTTTGCCATAATACTAATGAATGAAAATCTTTGTAGTTTAATAAATCGAAGAAAATTACGATCTCCCACATACATTTTCTTTTCATAACATTGCGGGGAGGATCGGTGGCCGAGTGGGCTAGCGCACACCAGCTCGGAGCACGTGGAGCGAAAGCTCGCACTGCAGAGCCCAGGGATCCTAAGTTCAACCCCCACCCCTGCACGTTTCGATCTGGATGAGCATCGTACCGGCGTGCGGTCGTGTATCAGTACTAGGGATGCCGCGAACTTTTTTCGAACCGAAGTTTCGATGATCGAATCAAGCGGTTCGAAAGGTTCGAAAAGATTTCGAATTTTCGAACTTTCTATATCGTAAAATTCGACGGAAGTCGAATTTTCGAACTTGTTAAACTAAGAAGTTCGACGCTTTTCGAACCGTCGAACTTATTACGCTAAAAATTTCGATTCCTTTCGAACTTTCGAACTTATTACGCTGCAAAATTCGATGCTTGTCGAACTTTCGAACTTGATAGACCAAAAAATTCGATGATTTTCGAACTTTCGAATTTCTTGCACTAAAAAGTTCGAACTTTCGAACTTCCTACGCCAAGGAATTCGAGAATTTTCGAACTTTCGAACTTATTTCTCGAGAGAATTCGAAAAGTTTCGAAATTTCGAATCCTGAAAAATTAAAAGTTCGACGAACTTCGAACTTTAAGGGTAAAAGTTCGACGTTCGTCGAACTTCGAAAGACCGGCGGACGGTTTCATTTGAATTCAAGTAGTGAGGTACATTCGTATTTTTTTTCTCTAGAATTTTTACATGGGGTGCTGCGTCCCTTACGAAAGACAATGCCGTTTATTACAATGTTCTGGCACGCTCAGTTTTAAAGCAATAAATTCCCGAAGGGGCGACGGAGGACGACGGGTTTTTGACGATTGTCGTTTGTGCCATATTTGAAGCGGGCTAAAGCCGAAGCTATTAACGGTTGAGATGTTAAACTTTTTAAGAATGATCTATGTATAGCTTAGGTAAGTGTCGTCTTAAGATGTGATTATTTTTACTCAAGATGAGTTTCGAAGAAATGTCCAAACATTTATCTACGGGCAATTATGCTCTAAACTTGGTATTTTGTTTTTCGTCTAAGTTGCTTGAGGTATCGCATTTAAATTAACACCACAGACAGTATATATAATTGCCATCTGCAGAATACAAAATCATGTATTTATTGTTTTTTAACGTTGAGGAATAAATTAAGTCAGGGGGAAGATTTCTAATATTAATCAAATTCAAGCCGTCATTAATATTTTTTTTTTTTTTTGCTTTACGTTTTTGGGATGTGTTTCTTTTAGCCTGTACACATTTGAGTAGGAGAAACTTGTTTCGAAGTTCTGAGCTTCTGAATATGCAAGAATAGAACACTTCCGGTAAGATCTTTATAGTTTCTTTCTTTCTTTTTTTCTCCAGCTTTTTATCCCCGCATTTATTGTTATATTTATCTTTCTTTTACCAATGGCACAGTTATTGAGGTCGAAAAGACATAGCTTTGAACTTCCGAACCTCTAAGCATGTGACAAGTAGTGCCTTCTGACAACGAGTTTCCGAAAATGACCACCTACGGCGTCTACGCGATCTTTTATGCAGTGAAGAGCGACAGTAGTTATACATACACATAAATAATTTCAAATTAAAATAAGTTCGACCGCGCCCTCTTTCCCCGTATGGTTTTCTTTAACAGTCCGAAATATCTGGAAGGAGGCGAAGGGGGGCTAGAGCACCCCTCTCCACCCGTTTTTCCTCTTCCCACGCCACTTGTATGGTAGAACGCTCCTCGACCTCCAGTTGTGTCGGCTTCTGTACTTTTTGCGGGGCGTTTCCTCCGTCCCGGAAAATAAACCTCCAGGACAATTACAAACTTAAATTACTATATGCCAGCGTCACTCGGGCGGCGTTCGATCGGATTACTACCGGCGTGCAAGGGGTGGGGAGGTAGTTTGCTAGGTCGCTTCAAGGTTTTTCTGAGCGTCAACCTCCTGCCCGCCCCTGGCCGTTTCGAACTGGGTGAGTATCGTAAAACAGTGGGTTCGTGTGATCACTACTGCGCAATGCACGTTAAAGACCCCCCCCCCCCTGGGCTGGTGGTCAAAATTACTGATCTGTGGTCACACGCCACTCTGTACTGGCAAATATTCCAGCACATCCGGGACACTCGTCGTCTCATTTAATTGCCTGACCAACTTCGCGGAGTCTAAATATCACACCCTAACTTTTCTAAACCTGATTTCGTGAAAACCAGTGAGTCGTGAAAACGTTATTTCAAACTGAAACTGTGGAGGAACATTAAAACCGGACTTCGAACGTTGAAAACTTGGACTAAGAAAAGATTCAAAACCTTCGAAGTTTTTTTTTGTTTTTTTTTTAAATTAGTTTTAAATGAGAATCGAAACTTTCGAACTTTTCGAACTTTATGTAGAAAGAAATTCGAAATCTTCGAATTGTTCGAACTTTATATCTATAAAAATTCGAAGCGTTCGAAATTTTCGAATTTTATATCCAAAGAATTTCGAAATCTTCGAATTTTTCGAACTTCAGATCCCCAGAAACTCAAATTTTTCGAATATCTCGAATTTTTAAGTTAGGAAAATTCGAAATCTTCGAATTTATCGAACCTCAAGTAAAAGAATATTCGAAATATTCGAAACCGAAATTTTAGAAACCGTGAAAGCTTCGAACTTTTCGAATTCGAAACTCTACTGCGATCGAAAGTTGCGAATTTTTCGAAGTCGAACCTCGGTCGGTACGAAAATATCGAAATTTTTCGAATGCGAACCTCCGCTCGCTTCGAAAATATCGAAACCTTTCGAAATCGAACCTAGGGTGGTTCGCGACATCCCTAATCAGTACTGCTTGGTGGACGTTAAAGACCCCAGGCTAGCGGTTGTACCACACTGGCTAAATTGCTCATCTATAGCTCAGACACCAGACGTCCACTAAGGCAGACTAACTTCCGGCTGTATAAACGTACACACAAAAATTTGCTTAGCATAACATTACGGGGAGCGCGGGCCTTGAATACCAAACAATATGGCAAATTGCGAGGCAATTGTCTTGCATACGTAAAGCGGTCGAGGATCACAAACGTTTCGATATATTTCTAGACGCAAGACACCTCCTCAGTTCACGGCGCTCTCTATGATACAGTTTAATGCATACCATGTGTACGCTTGATAGTTTTTAGAATGAAGCGATGCTGCCGCTTCTCGGGCCGGCTGATTAACCTGACGATCTTCCAGAGCCTTCCGTACTCTCGAGCTCCTCTCCCTTACTGCACACACATGGTTGAGCTCCTCCTCGCCCACTTCAATTGTCCTCGCCTACCCTCTCTTCACCTGGACGCCTTGGTAACCAACCAGCGCCGAGCACCTCAGTCCTCCTCTCCCACCCATCAACCACTCAGTGCCAAGCCTCGCGGCCTAGCTTTTATCCAGGCTCTACTTTTAGGCTTCACAAAATGCCCAACATTTAGCAAAAGAACGCTCCACGCTAAAATCGCAACTAGATTTATGCTTAAAAATACACTTTTTGGTGTTGTATGTTTCATTAAGTGCCTGCTTTGTAATTATCGTTACCTAATTCAATCCCCCGCAGGGGGCATCTGTGAAAGCAGGTATTTGGAGTGTGGCGTTCCACGGACCCCGTGCCTCGCAGGGGGCGCCGGCAGTTTAGGTGCTAGGTACTTGATGACATGATGAACAGAACAGCGCACAAAAAGACAAAGACAGAGAAAAGGAACATGCAGGACACACAAGCGCTGTGTGTCCTACATGTTCCTTTTCTCTGTCCTTGTCTTTTTGTGCGCTCTTCTGTTCATCATGTCATCATACCAACTCGCCCAACTTACAACACTTCTGTACTTGGTGAGTAGCTTCCCCACGAACCCCAGCCATGTGGGCCACCATCCCACCACGCAGGGGACACCTACTTTAGTAGGTACTTGGTAAGTGGCGTCACTACGAACCCCGAGTCATGTGGGTTCGCCCACCTACGCCTGGTTGTGCGTGGCTTAACCCGTGTACGGGAAAAGTTGATCATGGTGGTTGAGCTAAGCTCGTGGTACGTTTGGACCCTTCGAATACCCCGGGCCAAGCAATGCACGACTTCGGCCCCTGCTTCCCATAGACGGGTGTCCTGGTTTAGCCCGACCAGAATGATTCAGTCAGTGGCCTCTTCTACCCTCTTCGTCCTTCTTTCACGTTTCCTTTCACCTCTTTCTCCTTTATTCTACACTCTCTTGCTTCCTTTTCACCTTCAGGACAATTAAATAAAATTTCCGCTTTGCTGGTCTTCAAATTTCTTGAGGGTTTTATTGGCGCCAATTGCAGTGCAAAGAAGAAGGATCCCGTGATCTCCTTGTTGAGGTCAACCCAAAGCAGCAAAATGATGCCCTTCTAAAACTCAACCTTGTCTCCGAACACAAAGTAAGCCTCGGTCCTCACCGCAAACTGAACAGTATTTAAGGGGTAATTTCAGAGGATGGCTTGCTTGACTCGCATGAGCCAGAGATAATTGAGGGCCTCTCATGTTAAGGAGCTATAGCTGCACGGCGAATCACTATCCGCCGTGAGGCTGTGGAACGAAAGACAAATCACATCCTTTGACTTTCTATTCGACCACTCTGCCACAGACTGTAAAGGGAGGTTGCCTTCAGTGCCTTGTCCGATCTTATGTGCCGAACCCTCAACGGTGCTTTAAGTGCCGGCGGTTCGGCCATGGGTCATGGTACTGTCGGCGAAGGGACTTTTGTGAAAAGTGCTCCAGCAAGGATCACGTCGCAGATGGGCGAGATAACCAGCCTCATTGTGCGAACTGTAGTGGCCACCACCCGGCATACTCCCCGATCTTGTCCTCTGTGGAAGGAAGAGAAAGAAATCCTTACATTAAAACTTACCGAGGACATCGCCTACATTGAGGCTAAGAAGCGTTTTGCCTTTGTATGTAAAGGCTGTTATGCCCAGGCCGTGCGCAGGAGACCAGCGCGGCCAGTGGTTTCGATGGGAGCGCAGACGTCTCCGGACGACCTGCATCTGCCGTCACGGTTACCCTCCCAACCGTCGGGAGCGGTGCAGCGGCACCGCGTCCGAACCGCAAGGTGAATGCTGCTTTGCCAGCATCCACACCAGAACTGGAGATGACGTCTCCTGCTCAACCAGCTGCTTCGACCTCTTGGGGCCGGGGCCTACCTTCCCACACCTCTACTTCCCACAGGAAGCCGGGGGAAGTGCCAAGGCAGTCGACCTCCAAGGGCCACCTGCTGGCAGCTGCAGGCGAGCCCATGAACGAGGGTGGGCTTAGATTTAACGAGGAGGCTCTCCTCTAAAGATCAGAGTCCACCCCTTCTGCCTCCGGTGACTCTAATCCTCTGATCGGAAGCAGAAAGACCCCTTAATAAACACAGCGCGCCGCGTGTGAAAATAAATTTTAAGCCCCAAGGAACATAGTTTTTAATATACTTTTTATGTTGTACTTATTTTTTGTTAAATGGTTAAAAATATAGGTATTATGCAGTGAAACTGCCGCGGTCATTTTCGTAATATTGATGATGTCAACTTTTTTCGCAATGAGGCTCATCTTAATGAAACGCATACACAGGTACTACGGCGATATCAGGTTTTTAGAGAAGACCGTGTTGCTTGCAACACCTCTTCTGGTGGAGTAGCTGTGGTTGGGCAGGGTGGTATTGTCTGTGCTCCTGTCCCTCTCGCGACCCACTCAGAGGCAGAGGGTTCGTGTTCTGCTTGACCACCTAATCACAATTGTTTCTCTTTTCCTTCCACCAAACATTCCTGTGCATTTACATAACCTGCAAGGACTTGGAGGCAAATCCCACAGCCTTTTTTAATCTTAGGAGATTTTAATGCTCACCACCCCGTATGGGGCAGTGCTCGTCAAGACTCCCGTGGCGGTGTCACAGAACGTTTTATTACTGTCATCTGGTCTTTACCTTTTAAACAAAAGACTACCAACTTTCTTTTAGCGCACTTCATAATACTTTTACGTCCATTGAACTTTATATGTAATCACCTACTTTATTTCCTTGTTTTTCTTGGAAGGTTTTAGAAAATAATTTTGGTAGTGACCATCTCACTGTAATTTTAGAAAGTGCAGTTTCACTTTCTTCTTTTCGAGCTTGTGTTCCCAGGTGAAAGTTAGATAACGGAGACTGGGCTTTATTTTCTCTGGAAGCAGTGGTCGATCCCCCTGCCTTTTTGGCTATGTCTTCTGAAAAGGCGACTCTTTACCTTCCTGAAAAAATTACAAATGCTGCTGTTTTGTCAGTTCCCCGAACTTATTGAAATATTCCCAAGAAATGCAAGCTATGGTGAAACAAGGACTGTACGACCACAATGAAAGCTCAGAATAAAGTAGGGATGTCGCGAACCACCCTAGGTTCGAATTTGATAGCTTTCGATATTTTCGAACCGAACTAAGGTTCGAATTCGAAAGATTTTTATATATTCGTACCGACGGAGGTTCGAATTAAAAAATTCGCAACTTCAGGAACACCGTGGAGTTTCGAATTCGAAAAGTTTCGAAGCTTTCGTGGTTTCCAAAAGTTGGCGTTCGAATATTTCAAATATTATTTTACTTGAGGTTCGAGATATTCAAAGATTTCGCAATTTTCGAACTTGAAATTCGAGAGACTCGAACCTTTTGAATTTCTTTGGATCTGAAGTTTGAAACATTCGAAGATTTCGAATTTCTTTGAATCTGAAGCTCGTAAAATTTGAAAATTTCGATTTTCTTTGGATCTAAAATTTGAAAAATTCTAACGCTTCCAATTTTATTAGGTATAAAGTTCGAAAACTTCGAATATTTCGAATTTTTTCTACATAAAGTCCGAAGGTTTCGATTCTATTTTAGGGCTAAATTCGAATTTTTTTTTTAAAGATTTCGAATTTTTTTAAGTCCATGTTTTCAAAGTTCGAAGTCCGCTTTTCATGTTCCTCCACAGTTTCAGTTTCAAATAACGTTTTCACGCTTCACTGGTTTTCACGAAATCAGGTTTAGAAAAGTTCGGTGTTATATATAGACCGCGCGAAGTTGGTCAGGCAATTAAATGCGACGACGAGTGTCCCGGATCCGCTGGAATATTTGCCAGCCAGTGCAGAGTGACGTGTGACCAAAGATGAGTAATTGTGACCGCTAGCTGTCTTTAACGTGCATCACGCAGTAGCGATCGCACGAACGCACTGTTTTACGATGCTTATCCAGTTCCAAAAGGCCAGGGGCGGGCAGTAGGTTGAGGCTCAGAAAATCCTGGAGCGATCTAGCAAACTACCTTCCCACCCGCTTGCACGCTGGTAGCAATCTGATCGAACGCCGCCCGAGCGACGCAGGCATATAGTAAGTTTAGTTTGTAATTGATCTGGAGCTTCATTTTAAGGGACGGAGAAAACGCCGCGCACAAAGCAGAGAAGCCGACACAACTCGAGGTCGAGGAGCGTTCTTCCATACCAGAGGCGTCTAAAGAAGAAAAGCGGGGAAAAAAAAGGGGCGTGGGGCTCCAGCCAACACCTCCTAGAAGAGAAGGCCAGAGCGCTCCGAGTGGTTACGTCACAATGGCGGAGGAAGGAAGTCCATAGCGTAACTACGTGAGAAAAAATTTGTGGCATCGACCGCATCGACGTGAAAAAAACGTTTCTTGTCGAGCGGCGCGGGGTGTCTCGTGAGCGTTTATCTGACAGTAATATATGTTTTAAAAGTGGAGTATTGTACAATTTATTATATATATAATATGAACATAATATACAACGCGCCATCAAGGTTGAAAGTACTAATTTTTTTACTTATGATTAGCCCGGTAACCGCGGGACTACGTGCAATCCCGGAGATCCCCACACTTTTCGAATGCACCGGTCCGCTGCGACGTTTTCTTCCCTCGTACGGTCTCCGATTCTGGTAAATTTACGTTGTGTGTGAGCTGCTGACTGTCTAAAATGGAACCCAGAGACTTTGAGAAGGGAAGGGAACCGAAACAAATCCAGTCATCGCTGCAGGGAGCGCACGCGAGCAAGAGATGGGTCGACGACGTTAAGCCTCCACACTGCTGCCGCCCGCTGCTCGTGTGTGTGTGTGTGTGTGTGTTTGTGTGTGTGTGCGTGTGTGTGTGTGTGTGCGCGTGTGTGTGTGTGTGTGTGTGTGTGTGTGGTTCTTTTGATCCTTCCTGTGGTTTCTTGATCGTCACCGCAGTCTCGGGTAGTTTGTTTTGTGTTCGCTTGATACTACGGCATTAACGTGGATTCGCGGAGCAAGTCCTGCTACGGTCTGAGTGACATATGTGGCAACCAGCCAACGATGACACGGGTCGATTGTCGATAGACCCCTTTTTCGACAGAGAGAAACCTAAAGTTCGTGTTCAAATGTTTTCGCCACGGCTATTGTGGGACGTGTGGATACGATCGACAGGTGAGTAACAACTTGTTTACGGGCTTTCTTGGTCATCTGGGACGCGAGTGAAGTGCTGCAGTCGGGTTGTTTTTTTCGTTTTTGTTTTCGTGACAGAATGGCATCTTGTTCGTCGTTATCCGTGTGCGGTTGCGTCGACATTTGTAAATATGCGTGGTAATATTCTAGTTTTCACTGGAAGGTGAATAACAAGTTTGTGTGATTATACGAAGTGCGTTGTTTGTGCTTATGTGTTTATTTATACTAATGTTATTTTATTGCCTTTAACGCTTTTATACCTAGAATCTTAATTGTATTTGAGGTAATAGTATTCTGGTGACCCGGACGTGATGGAACTGGGCGAAGCGTTGACATTGCTTGCCTTAACTTGTGGACGTAGGATGCGGGGTCCACGCTGTCTGGTATGGTAGGTGGTTCGATCATGTCCGCAGGCAGGCGCAGCGGACCACCGTAGACGAGCTCAGCCACCGTTCTCCCCAGGTCAGGTTTGAGCGTTGTCTACGGTGCTCCGGCTACGCCTGCCTGCGGACATGATCGAGCCGCCTACCATACCAGACAGCGTAGATCCCACATCCTACGTCCACAAGTTAAGGCAAGCAATGTCAACGTTTCACCCAGTTTCATGACGTCCGGGTCACCAGAATACTATTACCTTAAATACAGTTAAGATTCTAGTATAAAAGCGGCACGGCAATAAAATAACATTGTAATGCAATATTGTAAATATAAATGTAGTGACATAAACCAAGCTCGCTACAGTATTATTGGTATTCAAAATAAGATATTTTGTTCTAAGGCCCGTCATGCGGTGGCTTTCAGACGGTGCGAGGCGTTATGGTGGGTGTTCACTCGATTTCGGCTCGTGTTAATTACTAGCTCGAAAAAGCATTCGGGTGCCCGTGTCCAATGGCCGTAATCACGGCAATAACTGAACCATAACAATGTCTGGGAACTCAGCGCGTGTCCTTTGCGTTGCAAACCCCAGCGCGTGGCTATGTTCATCATTGGCGGCATATAATCGGCTCCAGATCACGTGGCCGCTTGTTCTGGCTGCGAGTTGAGGGGTGTGAACGCTGCTCGTTTTTCTATAATTTTTTTCTTGGACTTTTATTGCGTAGGGTGAAAAACGAACGCGTGTCTTTTAGGTCATTAACCTCAGGGATCCGTTCTAAGCTGTATTTGCGCAAAGTACAAAAACTGTTGCATCGCCCCTTTAAACGACCTGGAGACCGGGTGACAGGGACTCAAACCACAAATATAACGTTTCAATTACGGTTACGGTTACCGTTTTGTGATGATATCGGTTTCGTTTCGGTTTTTTACTATTTTAGTTTTTTCGGTTTTAGGTTATTGGTTACTACGTTCCTAAAAACGATTTATTTCGGTTTCTCTAATACTTTTTATTGAAATGCTAGGCAGCGTTTTATAATAAACAGTTTATAGTAGTCTCAGATATCCAAGATAGGGAAACTCAAGGAACTTGGAAACGTCTTAGCACTTCTAATATGTCGAAAGTTGAACACGTTTCTAGCTCGAACGCTTGTTCACTATAGCTGCTGGCATTATGTAGTTTGATACCGGAGCATACATGTTACTTCCGTTGCTCGGGGATCATCGCGTTCTATATAAAGAAATAAAAATAAGCAACGCTTCTTTGTTGTTCAGCAGCGTTTGTAAACAACCCTCAGAAAGTTCCCACTGGGTGTTGGAAGAACCATTCGCACTTTCTCGTTGCTATATTTTGTTGCAACCTATGACATGCGGAAGAAGCTTAACCCACAATGAAGGAAAGAGTAGAACTATAGCCCTCCTCTAGTCAAATATTGCTAAGTGGAATAAAGAAATAAAAATTGGGAGACGGGCTAATTGGCGAAAGTCCAACAATGTAAATTCATTAGCGTAAAGACGACGAAGACTAAGGAGAGGAACCAACGACGCAGAAAGCTGTAAAATATGTCCTGGCTTTTTTTGTTTCTTTCCCTAGTCTTCGTTGTTGTGCGATGTTACACCTACATCATGTTTGCTATTTCCAAGCGAATGCATGGTTATAGAAGCGCACGTCTTTTGCTGGCCGATCCTGTTACGCTAAAAAATGTTTGCATTTATATATATAAAAAACAGCAAAGTGTTCGCCAAAGTGCACGCAGGCTTGAAAACACTCCGGATGCCCAAAGAGGTCAAAGCTCTTACTAATCGAGTCCGATGTTCCCAGGACACAGGGAATACAGTGTCTACTCTGCACTGTCTCTTGCGCTAACGAGTGTCACTTATGGAGGATCGTGGATAATTGCGCCTGCTCAAGGAAGTAGAGGTCCTGACAGTTCTCGGGACCGGAGGTCATGGTTTGAAGACAACACATCGCAACGCGACAATAGTGTCCGAACCATGGCGCGCTTGTGTTCAGCCGGGTGATGCGGATCAAAACACAAAACATTTCCGCTGTCACACGGTTTTCGGTACACTTCAGCCTCTACGGCACCACCACACACCCGACGCACCAATACGTCCAAAAACAGCAGCACACCGTTCCTCTCAGTTTCACACGTGAACTGGATAGCCGTGTGAATGCTATTCAGCGCAAAGTGGAAAGCATGCAAGTTCACCTTTTTCAGGATTAAGAAAGTGTCATCAACATACCGGCAGTACATTTTTAAGGAGAAAGACAATGAGTTCCTGACCGACTTCTCCGCATACTTCATTACCAAATTGGCTACCGTAACGTACACCGGGCTTCCCATCGGACCACCTTCAATCTGATGGTACACCACGTTGTCAAAAGTAAAGCAAGTCTGGTTTAAACGAAACCTCAACAAAATCACAATATCCTCTACCAGTAAGGGTGTGCGGCATCCCAACGTACAATCATCTAGCAAACGATTTTTCCCGAAATCAACAGCCAACCGAATTGGTACATTCGTGAACAAAGAGACGACGTCAAAGGAAGCCATAACGTCGTCATACTCAAGCTTCTGCGTACGGGCAGCGTTGTTACAAAATCCCGGAGAGTCTCACAACCGACAGCATGATCAGGGCACGGATTCAAGCGGAAGACTTTGAACGGAAAGAGTGTACTGAGGTCCACCGCCAAGACTGTCCCGTTTGCTTCCGGAACGAGCGCAAAGACTAAACAGTAGTGTGCGGCAGACGTGCATAATCTGTCCTCCAAACAACTGTCTGACGACCACGTAATGGCTTCCTTTGACGTCGTCTCTTTGTTCACGCGTGCTTGCGGCCGCACAGGTGTACCTGTGTGTGCGTGAGTATGTGTGCGTGCGTACGTGCCTGGGGGTACAGGCGTATGTGTGGGTGCTTTCGAGCGTACGGGTGTTCCTGCGTGTGCGCGTGTATGTGTGCGTGCGTGCGTGCGTGCCTCTGAGTGCACGTGTATGTGTGCGTGCGTGCGGGCGCACGGGTGTGCGTGCACGTGCGCGTGTGCGCGCGCCTGCGGGCGCACGGGTGTGCCTGTGTGTCGCGTGTAAATATGCGTGCGTTCGTGCCTGTGGGTGCACGTGCATATGTGCGTGCAAGCGGGTACACAGACACATTAAAGAAGGACAACAAATCCACCAAGGATTCGGCTGACAAGTGCCTCAGCAGTTCATAAACGAATCTATCTGGACCAGATGCTGACTGCTTCCTTACTGCAAGGGCCATTTCAAGCTCACACATAGTGAACGCCCGATAGTAACCAGTATTACTTCCAGAGAAATCAATTCGCTTTTTTTCTGCCAAGAACGTCAACTTCTTAAATATAGTAGTGTAATTTGAGGAACCGGAGACTTCTCGAAAATGATCAGCAAGAATGGCAGCCCGGTCTTTTAGTGATGGCATGGTAAAGGAAAAGGGAATGCTAAAGGTTTGGTAAGTACCCTGAATTTTCCTAATACGATCCCATACCCCTTTTGCAGGAACAGAGCTGTTAAGAGAGGACACGTATTCCACCCATGAGGTCCTTTTGTTTTCGTGTCCAACGAGCTTTTGCTTTATACTGTTTGGAATTTGATCTTGTGCTGAACACTCGGGTACCGCCGAAACCTTCCCCAAGCCTAAAGCCCCGTTCGCACACTTGCAACCAATTACGACCGAGAGAGACAAGACTTATTGAAACCTCTAAATATTTCTTAGGACGAGAGAACAATGGCACGCTGGCGTCCCCAATGCAGTGCTACCCCTGGAACTGCATTTCCAGATGTGAGTAATACCTATGAGAAAGGCTCGTTTATAACGTTGACAAAGTTTTTCGAGACAAGAAAGAAAGAGATAATGCGATAGATAAATAGAAAGTATGCGGTACCACCAAGTTTAGACTGCAACCCAATAGATGGCGCCAGTATGTTATTTCGTAGTAAGAGATAGTAAGAGGTTTTAAGGCACTGTGTCCTAAAAGGTCGCAAGTGTAATGGGCCTTTGTTCTAGGGATGCCGCGAACTTTTTTCGAAGCGAAGTTTCGATGATCGAATCAAGCGGTTCAAAAGGTTTGAAAGATTTCGAATTTTCGAACTTGTTAAACTAAGAATTTCGACGCTTTTCGAAAGTTCGAATTTTGCACTGTTCAGAAAGCAAAGTTTTTCGAACCTTCAAACTTATTACGCTACAAAATTTGATTATTTTCGAAACTTTCGAATTTATTACGCAACAAACTTCGATGCTGGTCAGACTTCGAACCTTATAGACAAAACATTCGTTGAGTTTCGAACTTTCGATTTTTAGCGCCAAAAAGCTCGAAGCTTTTCGAACTTTCGATTTTTCCTACGCTATGGCGAATTCGACAATTTACGAACTTTCGAACTTATTAATCTAGAAAATTCGTGAAGTTTCGAACTTTCGATCATGAAAAGTCAAATGTTTGACGAACTTCGAACTTCTGTGGTAAAAGTTCGATGTGTCGTCGAACTTAGAAAGACCGGTGGACGGGTTTACTTGAATTCAAGCATTGAGGTACACTCTTAATCTTTTTCTCACATTTTTACATGTGGGTGTTGCGTTCCTTGCGAAAGACAATGCCGTTTATTTCAACGTTCTGGCAAGCTTTTTTTTTTAGGAAATAAATCTCTCGAAGGAACGAGGGAGGACAACGGGTTTTTGACGATTGTCGTTTGTGCAATATTTGAAGCGCGCTTTAGCCGAAGCAATTTCCGGTAGAGATGTTAAACTATGTATAGCCTAGGAAGTGCCGTCTTAAGATATGATTATTGTTATTCAAGTTGAGTTTCGAAGAAATGTCCAAACATATATCTACGGAGAAATATGCTATAAAGTTGGGAATTTCTTCGTAAAAATTGTTTTAGGTATCGCATTTCAAATTAACATCACAGACAGTACATACGTAACATATCATTGCCATCTGCAGAATACAAAATAATGTATTTATGGTTTTTCTCACATTAAGGAATAAACTAACTCATGGGGAAAGATTTTTTTAATAAAAAAACATTTCTATTTTTTGTTTCCTTTCGTTTTATGTTCCTGGGACGTGTTTCTTTTTAGCCTGTACACATTTTGGTAGGAAAACTTGTTTCAAAGTTCTGAGCCTCTGAATATGCAAGAGTGCAACACTTCCGGCAGGTTCTTGATAGTTTTTTTTCTCCGACTTTTTATAATTGCATTTATTGTTATGCTTATTTCTCTTTTTTCTATCAATGGCTTAGTTATTTAGGTCGAAAAGACATAGCTTTGAGCTTTCGAACCTAAGAACCATGTGACAAGTAGTGCTTTCTGACAACAAGTTTTCGACAATGACCATCAACGCGATGTTTTATGCATTGAAGAGCGGCAGTAGCTATACATATGCATGAATAATTTCAATTAATAATAAGCTCTACCACGCCCCCCTTCCCTCTATTGTTTTCTTTAACAGTCCTAAATGTCTGGGGGAGGGAAGAGCTGGAGCGACACCTCCTAGTATTAGAGGGGCTGCCGTAGCGCCTCTTCTCGTGACGTCGCAAAGGGGAAGCCGCCATCGGGGGCGCGCGGCGCATGCTGAGGGCAACGCGCGTGTGGATCGACCGTTGTAACGCGCTTTTTAATCACATACGCGTGTCTTATTAGCGAAAATGAAAGCTGCACATAGCAACGGGTTTAGAAAATATTTTATTACATCGGGAAAAATATTAGCAACCGCTAAATAATCGGGATGTAATGCAGTACGGGGTAGGCGGGTAAGAGAAAACATTGAGCCACGCAATAATTGATAAGCCGGAAGGCATATTTTACACAGAAATACTTCGTCAAAATGGCGAGACACGCATGTGATTGGATCACAGCAAAACAGATCAGAGTTAAAATCAGGTAGACGTAGTCAACGCGGACACGGCTAGACAAGTGAATCACTTACGATCATGTAAGCGATGTTATCGCGTGCAGTCACTGAATTTGCATCATGCAGCCTTCGGCCACACGGCAAAAGTAATGTATTTTGAACGAATGACATTTATGGGGTCGACAAATCAGCTTCTTGCGACGCTCATATAATCACTCAAGTCCGCGAGCTCGATTAAGTCCCACATCATTTAATGAAAATATAATATATTAACTTTTCCGTGTGGCAGGGGTACTAAACTCACTTATTTTTACAGTCAACTAACTTACTTCTCCCTATGGGCTCGGGAGCTGCCTTTGCCGGCGCACTTTAATATATATAT
>JAZHYW010004132.1:0-40575 GCA_037355805.1 Ixodes ricinus
GTCTGCCTGCTGATCAAAGGGTC
Organism: Ixodes ricinus; assembly: GCA_037355805.1. Taxonomy (NCBI): domain Eukaryota; kingdom Metazoa; phylum Arthropoda; class Arachnida; order Ixodida; family Ixodidae; genus Ixodes; species Ixodes ricinus. Next base: position 24 of record JAZHYW010004132.1, read on the forward strand.
AACGGTTCGAATCCCACCCGGCGCCGGTCTTTTTATTTATTTATCGACCCGCGGCGTAAGAGGTTAGATAGCCAGATAGATAGATAGATAGATAGATACATAGACGAAAAGGTGCGTGAAGTATCCAAAGAATGCTATTCGCATTAATAATCTTTGGATCCGTTGCTGGAAGAGATTCCTCGAGAACAAGGCCAAGAGCCGGCATCGTTCTTTCTACGAAAGAGAAGGATCGAACGGATCTTTAAGTTTGCTGAACAACTCCGGACAGATGTCGCAGCTTTGTACCGAGGCTCCAGGCTCCTCCATGAGTCCATATGCTGCAGTGAGTTTTGATGAAATTTTTTTTAACGAGAACGCTCTCGATCCCCTCTTTTTCCGCCTAGCGTAAGGCTTCCGGCAATACGATTTGAACTCAGTCCGCTATTACAGAGGTGATATTCCTGTTGACTGAATTAATATTGTGGTATCCTCCACGGCTGCTTCCTGAGTAACAAAAATTTCATCGCGCTCAGATGTCTCTGGAGATACTTTGGCGAGTTGTTTGAAACGGCTGAAGCAGTTGTGACACAAAACGTCGGCATCTGGGAGTGAGCTTCTTCTGGCATTTGCTTCTGTAATAAAGCGATGTCCAAATTCTTCACACTGCGGAAGTTCCTTTGATATTTGGTTTTTTCCTTGTGCCTGTTGAGATAGTAAGCGCAGAACATTGGCTTTAAGCTGTAGGATTCAGCCATCGAAACTCGGGGAGTGCTAGGCGTATGCAGTACTCACGGACGATGCTCATGAAGTGTCCGCGCGGTGGTCGAGGAGAAAGGCAAGTGGAAGTGAACGTTACCGCCGGGGTTTATATCACTGCTGGGTGGTTTCATTTAAAATCGAACATGCTTGTCGGCGTGATATACATATATATATATATATATATATATATATATATATATATATATATATATATATATATATATATATATATAGGTGTGTTTTTTTAAGCTTAACAGATTTGTTTTAAAAAATCCGGTGAAAGTTACACTTATGCCGCTTGCGGAGGTGAGTTATACGGCCAGGGGGACATATTATAGGGGGCTAATCGTAACGATCAGTCGGCTAATTAATTAAAATTACGTTGATTATCTTTTTAACTAGTGAAAATATACATATGGTTCCACTGGAAACGTGCTCAGCGTCATCGAAAACCCTTAAATCTGTCATTTTCAGAAAGACTTTGAGCACGTGAGAAGCGTAGCAGTGCACTGAAGTTACCACTCGTGGAGCAGGTAGAAGGCTGCGGCTAGATAAGAGACGGAAAACGCGCGGGCGCCTTATCGCAACCTCTAGCTATGTACCTGCTCCACGAGCGGTAACTTCAGTGCACTACTGCGCTCTCACGTGCTCAAAGTCATTCTGAAAATGACTGATTTAAAGGTTTTCGATGACGCTGAGCAAGTTTTTAATTGGAACCATATCTCTATTTTCATATTTTAAAAAGTTAATTAACGAATTTTAATTAATTAGCCGACTGAGTGGTTACGATTAGCCCCTATATTATGTCCCCCTGGCCGTATAACTCATCTCCGCAAGCGGCGTAAGTGTGACTTTCACGGCTTTTTTTTAAACAAACTGTTCAGATTAAAAAACACCCTGTATATATATATATATATATATATAGGTATAATGTAGGTGTTTTCATCTCAAATCGTGCAAGCAAAAAGGGTCGAATTTTCAATTTCGCTGAACGAATATATGTTATGGCGTCATCTCTAAAAACGTAGTAGCCACAAACCGCAAGTTCGTCAGAGTTTTCTTCTCGACTTGCGATTTTTAAAGAGGCCGCGGCGGAAAGCAGTGTTTTTCACATCCGTCGTGGGTCGGATGTTTAGCTCGATCTCCCGCCGTGGATTTTCAGTCAACATCATAGTAACTTTTTTCAAGCACTCTGTGAGCACATAAAAAACGCTCTAATACCATGAAATAAGTTTAGACGTTTTGCTTTTTTTTCTGTAAAAATATCAAAAACGCTCCCTCGGTTAATTGTTGACGAAGTTTGACAATTAAAAACTGGCGATCTACTTCACTTTTGTGTATTACGGAAGTGAAAGAAATTCCCTGGTGATCTGTGCGATGTGCGGTAAACAAACCCTAGCGTTTCGTTTCGTAAAGAATTGTATATAATATATAAATGATGTGGTGACTTTTTATGTCTTAGTAATATGACAGCTAATAGCTAGTCATGCTAGTTTACAGTGAACGTTTTATAAATCAAAACATTACAACGTCTGTGCCTCTTAGATATTGAAGGTCTACTAGGCCTGCTGATTTAGTTAGATATGTTTCTCGTGGTTTCCGTTCTTATCAAAACATAAATAACTATTCAATGCCACAAAATACGTTTATAATTGATTACAAAACGCATACACAAACTCAAGAGAACTTTTTCACAATTCGTAGAAACGCACCTATGTTTGACTTAGGTCTTGCAAAACGAAGACGTCTTTTTCCGATTTTGGGGCTTAAATATAGAACATGCAAACAAAATACACACTTTCTCGACTTGATTTTCGAGTAGACAACTATCATATCTACATTTTATCATGAAATAAAAAGAAAATAGGTTTTTTGAGAAAATAGCTTTCAAAATTGGTACTTTTTGGTGTTTGCATATCATTAACGTAAACGTCCCGCAAAGGATATTTTATACAGCTAGGTCATTTTATAATATATATAAAGGGTGTTTTGGGCTTCCGTGGACATAAATAATATTGATGTAACCCAAGCAGATCGCCAGTATTTAATTGTCAAACTTCGTCAAAAATTGACCGAGGGGGCATTTTTGACATTTTTGACAGAAAAAAAGCAAAATGCCTAAAATTATTTTATGGTGTTAGAACCTTTTTAATTTGGTCACAGAGTGCTTGTAATAAGTTAATATAATGTGGACCGAAAATCCACGGCGGGAGATCGAGCGAAACATCCGACCCACGACGGATGTGAAAAACACTGCTTTCCACCGCGGCCTCTTTTAAAATTCGTAAGTCAAATCCGACGAACTTGCGGTTTGTGGCTACTGCGCTTTTAGAGACGACGCCATAACATATATTTTTTTCAGCGAAATTGAAAATTCGACTTTTTTTGCCTGCACGATTGAGATGAAAACACCCATCCATATACAGGGTGTTTCACGAAAGGTGGACACAATTCGATATTTCGAAAACTACGCGTCGCACCAAAAAAAGGCTTGTGTCGTTTTGGTCCTGGGCCAGGGGCCTATTTAGGAAAATTATTAAAGTCCAAGATAATTATATTGTTAATTATTTTTGCGTAATTAACTTTTTTAATATTGGGTTTAAGGGCATGGTTTAAATTAGAAAATTGCTCAGCATCATAAATAAACACTAAATCAACAACTTGCAGAACGATAGAAGGCACGCGAAGCATTTTACGGCTTTCTGAAAAACCGTACAAATTCGACGGGTTTTTTAGTTTCGGTTTGTTATCGGAGCGCATCTCAGCCCCGGCAGCACCGCGCCCCGTGGAGAGATAGTGCAACCAGCCTCTGCTGCGCCGCGCGATGACACCGCAGCAGAGGTTAGATGCACTATGTCTCCAGTGGGCGCGGCATAGAGTAACACAGTAAACGAAAAGAGTGGCCACTCGAGCCGATTCGCGGCCCAGGAGCTAGGGACTACGACGACCGTTCAGTGGCACTGCAGTCACACACTTAATTTAGACATTTATCATATTTTCACCCTTGATAAATAACTCTACTCTATAACCTAACATTTCAAAATTAATAGCAGCTCCAAATACTTTTAAAAACAATTTGAACAGCTGCGGCTTTGGCTGCGGCTCAGTGGATGGCTTTGGGGCCGTCGGCTCGGCGGACGGTAGCTTTCCGGTCACGTCGCGCGAAAGGTCGGTTGGGCTGCGCCTGAATGGCTCGTGCGGGCTTCTCGTCATTCTTCCGTTGTTAGAAAGGTGAGTCGTTTTACTGACACCGTATTTTGCTTGCTTTTGGCTATAGTTGGACGCACGGGCTAAAGCGCGAGCTAATTGCTCTGGATGAAGCCTCGGCAGTTGCACGTGCGCGCGTGCGCTCGTGCAGCGAGAGCGCCAGTCAAGGCACTCAAGGCATACTCAATTTCATACCTCATGTGCATCGCTGTCAATGCTGGTAACGCGAGCGCGTGGCTTTCGCGCCAGCAGCTTTGACAGCGTTGTACCTGGCGCCAGGTATGAAGCAGGGTACAGGTAGCCTTCATGCGCGCTTTGCTTAGGGCGAGGCCATCCTAAGCAAAGCGCGCTCACGAGGAAAATACAAAGAAATGGGGGTGACAATACCGTGAAGGCTTTTCTTTATCACCACTCTTTATTGTCGCTTCAACAGTTTTGGTTTCCAAATTGCTATGAAATGAAGGCACTAAATTCGCGTAATCTCAAATTGACTTGTGCTATTTTCGTTTCCCAGCTGATGCCGCCAGGATGTTTGGCTACGGCAGCTACTGTTGCGTAGCCTGGTGCGGAAACAATGGGAGAACGCGCAAGAAGCCAGGAACAAAGTTCTTCCGAGTTCCACGAGACGACAGGTTGTCCTTTGTTTTAACAACGTACTGGATGCATAGTTCTAATGAAAACCGGAGAGAAAGCTGAATGTTTAATCAAAACTCATTTCAAATCTTAAATGTGCTTTACTTCTGTTAGTACTAAATTTAGTTTTAAAACATTCTATTCCATGATAACCGGATTGTGGTGGACTTGCTTCCCAGCTCTACAAGGCAGACTGAATTACAAATTCGTTGCTACGTGGTGAATTAACATGACATGCAAGAGAACCACAACTCGGTGTTCTTTTTTTATTGAGACTGCAAGATTTTTAATGTTTCTATAAATGAGCAAGGCACTAAAACTAGCTGATGCCCATCGTCCACACTGGTATAAAACTACCGAACTCCTAAAAAAAGTTACACTTTTTTATAGCATTGCACACCTTTTAACCAGTCTGTAAAATAGTGTATGTGTGCAGTCAATAAATAACTACAACCTTCTGAAGCACTATTAGTTTGCTTATCACCTCCATGTGAAACCACAATATGCAAACCATTGTGGTCAAATATTTTATTTTGAACAAAGAAACAAAATAAAAAATAATGAACTTCACTACATCTTGCAGGTCAAAGGCGTGGCTGAAGTATGCCAAAAGAGACGACCTTCTGCAAAAATCGTCCAGTGAGCTACATGCGAAGTATTTCGTCTGCAGCAGTCACTTCACAGCGCGTGACTTAATGGACCCTGGGCGAACAAAGCTAATGAAAACCGCTGTGCCTTCAGTTCGCCCATCGACATATTCAGATACTGAGAGAGGTAAAGATTTATTTAACTATCCATATACGAGAGAAGCCATTTGTTGGGATTATTTGCAGCAAGTAGGTTGCACTCTACTGGTCTATTGTAATGACTGATTTTTTAGATGGTCATGTCTGTTTTTTCCTATTATGGTCATGTGGAATGTGTAAGTTCCCATTTTGATCTTTGTTAATACTCTCTTAGGTCACTCATCTTGGATGCAACTTCCTTTTCTTTTGGACACTGTTTCTGCTTTACACATATGTGAAGCGTGAAGGAGATTGAGATCAGGGGTGTCTACCAACCTGGCAAGCCTGAAATTCTCAGGGAATTTTGGATCACCTGGAAAAGTCAGGGAATTATCAGGAAAACTGTCAAAAGGTTGGCTAAATCAGGGAAAGTGACCAGTAAAAGTGGCACGGTGGTGCGGAACGAAGCCCGGCGATCAGGTGTCGCCACGGCTCTGCTGAATAACATTGCCCAAAATGTCATCCTTCGAAGGAAGGAACAGCCAGGAAATTTTATCGAAATAGTCAAGGAAAACCTGGAAAAATCATGGACTTTGGAAGAAGTCGTTTGGTAGACACCCTGTAAGATGTACTTAATTAGGCAGTGCAGATTGCATGCCAAGCCTTGGTGGAATCATTTGTGATGAGTGGGTCGCAGGTACACCGGGCACCAGTCTGCTTTAGCAGTCTTTTGTCAGCCATTTCATGTGTGCTTTTTATGGTAGTGGTCATGTTAAACCTTACATGTTAAATGTGACATGTTAAACGTGACATGAACGTAAAACCTGTATTAGTCCGTCGGTTGGCTTTCAGTTCTTGTTATTTTGGTCATTATTGTTACTTAAATCAGCAGGAGCAAGGTATGTTTAATTGTGCAGTGCAGGCTGTGTTAGGGTTATTTAATGACTATGTCACAGACTAAGTAGGTCTATACTAGTGGCAATCTCGTTTAGGCATTTACTTGTCTGTTTCTTCTCATTGTGGTCATCGTGCATTTCAGAATTCTTCTGCTGAACTTTTTATTTGCGTACAAATTGCATTGGATCAACGAGCTTTGATACTGCATGGCCAGTTTTTTTGTATTTGTTGCTGATGCTGCATACTGCTGCATATGTTATGTGTGTGTGCGCCTTCCATGGAACTTGCTTGAGAACACAAAACAGGCTTTCAATTCAATTGCAGTTGTAACGTTGTAATTCCAGTTGTTTGATAAGATTTTCATGCATGCCATAATATGCTTGTCGTTTTTTTGTAGGATGTACTGTTTGTGAATCCTTGATACACGGTGCTTGTGTTTTGTAGTTTTTGTAATTATATACGAGGCACAAACTGCCCATCATATTTTTGTTGCGAAAATAAACTCTGTTGATTACTCCCTGGTGGTGTTCTTCTGGACAGCACAAACCTACATGGGTTTCCTGGCTTGTAAAGTCAGTGTTAACTGTATATATTATTGTCCATTAGTTGTCCGCATTAGGAATCATACATACGTGTGAAGTAATTATAGCTGAAATTTGGCATGCGGGAATAGTAGGAAAAACATAACTCGCGGCAAACCAGATGGCGCAGGCTACCGCCCAATCCACTACGCCAAACTAGATATCTATCCATCCGGTAAGTTTCTTTATTGTGACTCCATTCATTCAGTTGGGGACTACGACGGCCGCTGGGTGCGCTCCCTGCCAGCTAAATGGGCCGCTGGGGCCTATGGAAGTGTCCGCTCTTTACCTTGTGTAGATTACTCTATGGGCGCGGTGCCGCCGGGCCGAGATGCGCTCCGATAGCAAACCGAAACTTAATAACCCGTCGCATTTGTGCGGTTCTTCAGAAAGCCGTAAAATGCTTCGCGTGGCTTCTATCGTTCTGCAATTTGTTGATTTAGGGTTTTCTGATGATGCTGAGCAATTTTCTAGTTGAAACCATGCCCTTAAACCCAATACCAAAAGAGTTAATTACGCGAACATTATAAACAATATAATTATCTCGGACTTTGATTATTTTCCTAAATAGGCCCTTGGCTCAGGACGAAAACGACACAAGCCTTTTTTGGTGCGACGCGTAGTTTTCGCAATAACGAATTTGTCCACCTTTCGTGAAACACCCGGTATATATATATATATATATATATATATATATATATATATATATATATATATATATATATATATATATAATTGCCTTAATTCTGTAAAGAACAAGACCGCTTTTCAAAAACATTTTAGGCTTCACAAAAATATATTAAGTTGAGCAGAGTGGAAATCTGTTTGTTAATCTGTCATTTTTGTGCACAGTTCTGTACTCTGGTATCAATACGGAAAGCATACAAAACTCTCAGCACTTTTTTGTGTTATTGTATAGAATGCCGACTATTTTTTACTTTAAACGAAAATACTTTAGTCTTTTTTTTTTAACTGAGGTAAAAAATGACAAACATCGTCTCTTTGACAATCCGGGGGCATATTCACACCCTTGTAACACATGAGTTATTATCTTTGTCTTTTACTAAATACTGTGCAGCAGGGAGGTAGCCAGGATTTCGTTTCGGGGGGGGGGGCACCCATGAAAAAAAGGGTGTATGAGGGGAGGAGTTAGATGAGGTTCCAGCAAAATGAAAGATTTCGGGGAGGGGGGGAAGGGTCTGGCCCCATGCCCCTTTCCCCCTCCCCCCCCTCCCTGACTGCGTGCCGGCTGTGCAGGTGTAGTCCTACACATGGGTTATCGACGGGAATATTTTTAGTGTGATTTATTTTCACGAAATATTTTATATAAAATCTAAAATATCGTCAAGAATGATATCTACCGATATTTTGAGCCCTCTTTACTGAAAAAAAAAACTATTTTTTTATCTCGCTTAAGTTTTTTTATCGCTGCCGATTATATTAACTTTTGATTGGCTTGATGCGATTTCCCCCTTTTTTGTTGTATCTTCTCTAAAAGGGATCAAAATTGCACCCACGTTCTCGGAAAGAACAAGCGCAGTTGGCGCAGTTCAGCTACGCTGCTAAGACTATACTGCATATTTTTCTGTTAAAATGCAGCGGGCAAATGTACTTTGATTGAGAAGACTCGTGGTTGGCTACATATCGTAGTTTGTTAATTTTGTAATGATGGCCGCATACATTCCTTAGTCCGATCTTTAGCGATGCAGCAGATGTTCCATTATCCGGTGTGTAAAGCCAGTGCACAAAGGGCGGAAAAAACGGAACGAGCTCTTCATGCAGCCAGACCGGGGTCATATATCTGTTCGTGCTATACACCGCTTGTACGGCACGTACACCACGCCTGGCCCCTCGCGCTATAGGCCCGTCACCATTACACCCCGGAAGGGCACGGGCCGCCAATCCATGATATGTCTTGCCACGTGGTATAAAATGACCCTGCAAGTGCCTGTTCTTTGTCGGCAGTGTGTATATAAAAATGCATAACATCAATGCTCCCGTTTAGGAAGGAAAAGCAGCTTACAGAAAAGAAAGCGAAGAAAACAGACTGAGTTTACAAGAAGCGAAGACAATTTTTACAGAACACAAACACCAATTTGCGAAAAATAGTAAATTTTAAAAATTAAGGCCAATATATTATATTGAGAATGCACTTGTTAAACAATATGTTGCTGTGCTTTAAAAGGTCCAGTTCACGATCAACGCAAAATGCACTTTCGACTACAGCATCGGCTTGCCTCAGAGGAAACGATCGAGTGCAGGGACGAGCTGAACTTTGTACCGCAGCGGTCGGATGCCGCCGAGAAGATCAACAGCCTGGAATGTGGACACGGACAGCACGAAAGCTGGAAACAAAGCGAGCGAGCGATGAACCCGTGACGGTGGCCCTTCCGTTTGAAAGAGCTTGCGAAGTTAAAAATCAGCAGAACCCGTCCTTTGGGAATGATTATCTACGTTAATGCGAATAGCATCAAACGGTGCGGAGTTATGCGCGTTCGTCAGGTGGCCGGCACACTCTAGATACGCCAGCCCACTCTTGAGGCGATTCTAAATTTGTTGACTGAAAGGAAAGGTACTGAAAGGCAAAAGGCTGAGATAAACATGTTTTAAAACGACCCACCTTCCTATACGGCACGTACACAGAGACCCTACACGCCGGGTATTAAAAACAGGCCCTGCGAGGCATGCGACATAAAAGTGACTCTCGCTCGCCCCGAACTGCGTGCATTTACTTCGACTCTTATACAAAGCGCACCAAGAATTCTCATTTTAAAACCACCGTCGGCCCCGGTTCCTTTAATTTGTTTCTTTCTGATCACCCTGGAACATTCTTACATTTTGTAAAAAAAGGAATTTGTCATCTATGGGTATCTACACGCCCCATACACGGTTCTGCGGCAGCCTCAATGTGGTAACATTTCTAGCTTTTTAACATAAAATACACAAAAATATTGCAACATATTTTTCTGCAGATTCTGCTAGTACCTATTATTGGTATTAATGGGTTAGAGTTTAAAAAACAGCGAGGATGGCTTTTTAAAATTAAGTTTCAAAATTACTTCTAATTATTAAAATGACCCCATTTGAGCATTTCTCATAAATTTGTTCCGGTACCCACGACAACAATATTTAGCGCCAATACTAAAACGATACAGGACAACACGGTGGCAACATTTGAAAGTTCTAGTGTTTATTGATGCGGAAAACAAAATTAATAAAATGTGAGCATTTTTGCGCAATGCGCCGTGTTTGCGATATTTCTCTGGAAATTAACATTGTCAATACTTTATGATAAATATTTTGAGTCAATTCTTTGTATAAATACTTTATGAGTAAATATTTGTAAACTCGTAGCCATGGCAGTTTTTTTTTTTTTTGGAATGGGGGGAGGGGGGGAGGTACACGAAATGCCAGCTACGCGGAATTCGCGGAAAGCGCTCTACTGTGTGTGTCTTCTTTTATTGGTCCTTGTTTTTTAGCACTTTTAATCCTGAAATGTGCCACCAACTAGCCCAAGGTAATACCGTTTTACTGAGAGTGTGCCCCTAGTTTTTCTCCGCAAAGACAAACATTTTAATCGCAAAAACATTTCGGTTTTTTACTCATAGGCATTAAATCTACAAAATATATTTCGTTTTTAAAAATTTTAAATGGTCATCGGACATGGTCGGTTAAACTTATCTGAAAACACCCTGTAGTTCCATTGAGACATGCTACATGCTATCGTGTTCTATCATTAATACATCTGCCAGTCTGGCATATGTAGCATTTGCCACATGATAGGGGATGTTAGAACCAGCCCCTCTTTCACACGGGGTATATTGTTTCCTGTGAGAGATGTTGCAAATGTTGGTTTGATTGGTGTCGCAGATTACTTTGCGGCACATGGAATACGCTTCATTTTGTGCAAAGCACACTAGCTTAATGTCCTTATTTATAGGTTATCCCATAGATGTAGGGTCCTACTGAGATTTTTTGTTGAGTTTTGTCGTCTCTCTTCCGTCTCTATCAGCTGATTTGTACTTCAGTTTTGTGCATATGTTTTCACACACGCACAACAGGAGACCAATTGGGTACCCAGAATCACGTAGTCAAAAAATTTGCGTTTTAAAACTTGGCCTATTGTTATCATTGGAGGATTTGTTTAAGGCCGATACAAGAGGAGTATTAGCAATACTTTGTTTTACAGTTTTGAAATGTCCGGATGAAAAAGGACGAAATAATTTGCTTGACCTTGTTTCACGTTTCCAACACACGTGTATTTCATTAAATTCCAGTGCGAGGTCCAAAAACCTGATGTCCCTATTAACGGGTAGTTCATGCATGAATACCAAATTCTGGGCAGTTTTTTTGGAAGAATCGTAAATGCACCATTAACCAAAGAAAATTGGCATCGTCTCTGACAGGACAAAACATTCCCGTGAGAAGCAAGGGTTGTTCATAAGATTCCCCCATAATGTAGCAAATACTACATAGGCCAGACTGGCAGATGTATAAATGATAGGACACGTGAGCATACAGCATCTCTTAGTCACTTAGTGGAACTACAACGGGTCATCTACCGGTCATCGTCGCAACTGTAAATGCAGCGCAGGCTGCAGCTGCATCAACATCCTTGCAAGTTGTAACAAACAAAAATAACAAAATCGTATGCACAAGAGATGTTCGAGACCATGGCGATCGAAGAAAATGAAACATTCTACAGCGTGTGTCTTACCAAGCTCACCACAAAAGAAGAACAGTATTTGCGGAGCGTCACATTCTGCTCAAATACGGTGTTTTAATCTTGGACTGTATGTCAAATGTATGTGACTTTCATCTCTAGTAATGTAATTTAATCTAATTTCATCCATGGATTGCATGGGACTGTGTGGTATTTTCAGGATGAGAAGAAAATAATAAGCAAATAGTTAAGGTTCAAGAATAGGAAGAAGCTTTAATTCCATGGTTGGTAGTCAAACAGAGTCTCTATCTCTGTCTCTTTCTTCTATCTCTGTTTTTTTACGTTTTTTCGTCTCCCAAGTTTAAGCTGTCCCTATCCTAGAAATGGTGAAAGAGAACGGAGGAGTTAAAAGAGGTATTTTCACGAATTATGCTTGATGAGGTGACGAATTACTGAAGGACAATAAACGTTTAATGGGACGAACTTGCGCCCAAAACAAAATACAAGAAGGAAGGCGTCGCAGGCGTCTCTGACGGCGCAGCAGCAGGATTGATCGCTGGAGCAAGGCTGACTCCGGCTGGCCACGCAGAGCCCCTCATGTACACGCGTGGCCTTTTAGAACAATCAGCGTTAAAAGTTCGGCGCGTAGAATATTCAGACTTAAAATAAGCAACAGGGTTCTCGGATATACCACAACGCGTAATTTACGGAAATAACCACAAAACGGTGCGTCCACTTCCAGGCATCGAACCTCGGCCGTTGCGTGGGAGCCAAGCACGATAACCATTCGGGACCCGGGCGCGCTTGCTCGGAGATGCGCGTAGCATTACTCCCTCTTTAAAAAAAGCATCGTCTCGATGCAACGGGCAAGGAAACAAAACAGAGAAATACAAACATAAGAATGGGAAAGTACGGAAACTGGTAAAACAAAGTCTTCTCAAGCGTAGCACGGGATCACTTTTCAGTATTATCGAGCGTAGTACGGCTTGAGGCGCACGACGTGAATGTCTTCAGGCCGTGATGGAAGGCGTGATCATGTTATTGTTCCGGCGGGCATCGCCTCCTTGTTCAGATCTTCGAGTCGACGGAGTACCATGTACAGCCTGAAGGACCGTGGCAGCAGTTTCTCACTGAGGCCGCGGAGAAAGAATGGATGTCCACACCCACATCCTGTCTCCGGGCAGGAAGTGAATGTCCCTGCGACGAAGGTTGTAGCTCCCAGTGTCTACACCAGGGGTGCACAACAAACAGCCCGCGGGCCGCATGCCGCCCGCGCGCGCTTCTCTAGCGGCCCTTGGCCCGGCTCAGCACAGAAAGTTGCTTACCATGCCATTCAATCCACCGAATACCCACATGCTTGGCAAGCAGGAGTGAAACACTCTGACCTACTTTTCTGAGTTTTCGGCGAAGGAACTACGATTTCTCTGTTCAAATTTTCTCTCTCCACAAATCCCGCTGACAAGAATACAACAGCATGTGCAGCAGTCCCTGTTCATTGTGTGGTTCTGTCTCAAGATGTCTGTACACGAAACACGACAACTTCTTGCACTCTCTCAACAGATCTCCTTCCTCTTTCACCACGGAGGCTATCAACCACTCCCATCCTGTTGGGATAGTTAGGGGAGAAAATTGACTTTGAAGAGCGGGAGGAATGATATGTTTGTCTTTTTAGACTTAGGCTTGGTGGCGCAATCTACCATTAGATACAAAGGGTATATAGCTATTAAAATCCATCCATCCACATGAAAAGTGCCACTTCAATGAAAAAGAGAAAAATACCGATGGGTTCCCGGGAGCTACTTTTTCTTGAAATCTGAATGCCTTTTCAAAGAAGAGGAAAATCGACCACGATTGCCGAAAGTTCAATCCTGAGTGAACATGCGAGTACTTTTTTCATTGAGAATGCATTGAGGTGCATCTGCCGTGGGTGTCGTGAGTCCCTCGTCGTGCCTGAAGAGTACAACGTCCGTCACCACTACGACCGCAAACCGCAGCCGAAATATGCAATACGTCGAACTAGCTGCGACCGCACAGTTTGCAATGAACGTAATTTTGGCCAGCCTCAATGCTTAGTTGTGCACCCCTGGTTCACACGTTGCTGGTCTTGAAGCCGAGAGTCAAGTGAGCTGGCGGACTTCTTCGGCCCGTCTGAGTAACCACTTGGGCGTCGTCGCTCCCATTGTTAGCTGGCTCGTGGGGCAGCATCGCGTCGAGCATGGTCGTTACATTCAGGCCATGTATCACCTGGAAAGGCGTAACTCCAGTGGTCTCTTGAACCGCAGTGTTATAGGCGAACGAGACGTAGGGCAACACCTCGTCCCACATCTTGTGCTCTACGTCGAAGTACATAGAGATCATGTCGGCGATTGTCTTGTTGAGTCGCTCCGCCAGCCCGTTGTCCTGCGGGTGGTATCATGGTGCGACAATGATTCGTAGTCTGAGATGAAGAATTTCATGCGTCAGCTGCGCCATAAACGACGAACCGCGGTCTTTAATTAGCACCTCGGGAGCGCCGTGTCCGGGGACGATGGATTTGATGAAAAACTTAGGGACTCACGCAGTTCCTGAAGGAAGGGCCTTGGTATCGGCGCACCGAGTCAGATAATCGGTGGCGACGATTATTCAGCGGTTCTCCAAACGTAATAGCGTAGACCGTGAAGCAATTGGCTGCAGGAGTCCTGGCGGCTTTGTTTGCTGTTTCTTTTTCGCTGGCCCTCGTGGCAGGATCAGCTGTAGAGGTGAACAGTTTTCGGAAGCTTAGGCCAGTAGTACCTCTCCCGAATCCTAGCAAGAGTCCTAGTGGAGTCAAGTTGTCCCGCTGTTGTGTCATCGTGGCAGTCTTCAAAGACATCTTCCCGACCCTTAGCGAAAAACAGCATGTCTCGAATATATTTATGAGAGAATTAATATGGATATTTTCCACGTATTTTTCGTAAATTTAATTGACCAATCCCGCGCATACTTCAGACGCACCTTCGCTGTATTCTTCGCGCGCTTTTGTTGTACTCCTTACGAACTCCAAACCGGAAGGTTGGCACGCTTTGAATATACATTAAGGTAGCAATTTGGGCCAGTTGGTTCATAATCACCTAAATAAGCGCAAAATATAAATGGACGACGAAATAAACAGACAAGAGCGCACTCGCAACTGTATTTTATTTGTGAAAACAATCCAGCTTCGAACTAGCACATACTCTCTCCTAAGTTCTGTTTAACCCCCGTAACAAGAAGGAATTCCTGGCTTTCCAGCGTGGAGTATTTCAAGGACGCAAAGCTTCTGCTGGCCTGGGCAGCCAAAGCCAAGCATCCCGACGCGAGGTACGCGGCGGAAGACGGCCTCGCTAGGCAGCGGCAGGTCTTCGTCAAACGCCTCCTAACAGGCAGTGCCTTGACCCCAGTGATGCTGCAGTTCCTCAGGCGGAGCGCTTACCGGGAGTGCGGGAACTGTGGGGAAATGGGCGGGCACCAGCAACCTGCATACAATGACCACACTGATCACTGTGATATCACTCGGATCACACTGACGAAGGAGGCGCTGCACCAACGGTCGCGCTGAACCGATGGCGGCGTTCGGCATGACTCACAAGGCATTCCCTGCGCAAGAGAACAGATAATTCGTCCGCATGGGACAACGCAAAAAAAAAGGCCCTCAAGTTGCTGCCCACCTTCATTGATCAGAGTGGGCTGCTACTATCCATTGAGAACATTGAAATCACGAACACATAAAAAACACTAAGCTTGTGCACTTTTGTGATTTTTCGCATCGGCTCGTGGTATCGGCTACGTCCTAACTTAAATTGAAACAAATGTTTTCATGTTTTCCTGGCTTTGTTTTCCCACAGCGGTGCATTGCAGTGATTATTTTTGGTACTGGACTAAAACCCGGCGAATATCGGGAGGAACGCATGAAAGCATGTGCACACATTTAACCAGAATACTTTTAAAACTTCACGCTACTCATAAGAAAAAAAGCTAAATAAGGGCCGATATTTCTATAGAAAGCGGCAACCTCGCGGAACTTCAAAGCGGGCTGTGATAGGGGCTGAATAAAAAATAAAAACGCCTGTAGGAAGAAATGTTTGTTAGCAAAACTTGAGTTGCCTATTTCAAAAATGTTTGTTTTATTTTGCTATTCCTTCAAGTTTGGTAAAACCTGCTCTAAAGTTAGTTTAAGGATTTATCAGTATAGTCCGAAAACACACAACCCTAGCCTTCACGAGGCCTTCGTGCGTGAATTAAGTGAATTAAAACTTTTGTATAGCTTTAATTTCCACCTATGTTCTATTTCGGATTATTGGCAAAAATAATTGGTGTTCATAAAGATGAGTTCAGGCAAAGTTTAAATTATTTGTTTAGGTAGCGCGATTCAATATATGCTAATCTGAAAACAGAAGTTCCTCCTCCTTGGCAGCGCCTATTAAAAAAAAATTAAACAATGCGCACCAGAGTTTGAGTACTCGCTATTTCGTGATCTTAGAGCTGGGTGTGTTCCTTTAAAGGTTACGCGTTGACGTCAAAACATTGATGTTTATTTTCTTGCTTCGGAATGTTTACAGGACCCGCCTAGTTTGTGGGCGGTATAACAACGATTCTTACTGCAGTATTCTAAAGACAAAAAAAAGTTTCTTACTAAGAGCTTAATAAGGGTGTGAAGGCTGTTTCTACGTCAGATCATACAATGATAGTCCTGGTGATATTTTTATATATATACGTAGCTGCTAAATATCAATGTCTTGTTCTTGGTAGGAATATTCAGCTATACGTGAACGCCGTAGCTTGTTTTCTTCCGGTGATATAAAATTTCGAAGTTCGAGTCGTGGACATTGCCGAGGTTTCACCAAGGACAGACGGCGATTTCCCAATCGCCGAGGTTTCACTAAGCTCAGTCGTAAATTTGACAGCGAAACATGTACGCAGTCATATTTTTTATATTCATTTTATGAAAGGTTTACAACATGTACACAAAGTAATTAAAGTTACGATAAAATATTTATATGCCAAACGTGCAAGAAAAACGCCAATAAACACGGTTTAGAGACACTCTCAAAATTATTTACCAACTCCCTACTTTATATAAAACGGCGATATAATATTGCGCATCATTAAATTCATTTAACGAATATATAAGACAAATATGGTTACCCAGTTTTGTAGCTTAGTTACGATGCAGAAGCGCATAACATTTTTTTACAAAGGCGGAAATATTGCACGTTAATATTACAGCAAATACATACCTTTAAATTATTTTCAAATCTCCTCAACCTATTGGACTGACATAGCTAACCAGTGATGGCAAAACATTCAGTAACATCATTTTTTTCGGACAAAATCAACAGCAAACCTTCACTCAAATTCAGCTAGCTTGTCTTTGTTATGGGGGTTTTGCCGCACAGCGTCGGCTCCAAGAGATATTTTCTAGAACCGACAAAGGGTGTACAGCGGTGATGATCTATCGTAGGGTGAAAAAAGTTATGCTGGCCTAGTTCAGCTTTCTCTTTGTGTTTTCTTGCATGACCTCCTGAGATCTCGCCCCACCATCCCCACATCTCTTTCGAAACGCGTCCGAATTGCGTTTTTTGGCGCGCCATAAATGGTTACGGGTGCCTTATATACATATAATGTGGGTACATATTGCAGTTGTTTAATATCCCCGATGTTTTTCTACTTGAAAGTCTACATTTAAATTTATTCAATATTAAATCAATTCCTAAAAGTAATATTATTCTAGTTATCTCAAACGCTTAATTTTTCCTAAATTTGACTGTCGACAGAGACCAATATTACATCAACCATTTTTCTGCGCCATGCGTAATTTTTACACGAACAATTTGGCGCGCGTTAAGCGAAACACTTAGTATATACATCTGAGCTCTTCTCGCGAAGATATCCTTTCCACTCAGCATATAGTTTACAAGAACATACAAAATATGATAGCCGCCATCATTGTATCAACTGGTATGAAAACACCTAACAACAAAACCCTTTCTGTTATCAACTGAAATATGTATTCCTTTGAAGGGACGTATTGATACTTAAAATAATAAGCTGGTTTGTTTCACATTTATAAACCCAAGACGGAGGCTACAAAGAGAGGACAAACACAAGAAGTCTCAAGACGTCTTGTCTTTGTCCCTTTTTTAGCCTCCGTCTTGGCTTTTAGAAATGTTTGACTTTAACCAGCTTGCTTGCCTTATTACATTTTCTTCTATCTGGTTTGTTTGCCGTCACACAATCTTGGACACCAAGATACCGACTAGTCAAATCTTACTTACCGTCCTTACGAGGAGTATGACTGAGCTAGTTGGCTGTATATGTTCAGTGGAACAAGCTGAACTTACAGAAGATTAAACATATAAGAGAAAAGACAATTGATCGCTGCACTACCACCTATTTATTAAATCTTCGCTTCTTCCTCTTCTGGTGTTGCTACTGCTATGGTTAAGTCTTTCCCTTCTCTTTCGTTCATTCAGCTGTTTGTCCCCCTTTTAGAGCGCAGCTCTTAGGCGCCCGTTTCCGGCTTGAGCGGCGTCGCCGTCGCCGTCGGCGTAACTGCGTGTTGCATGCAACCCAGGTTGCATGCAACCTAAGTTGCATGCAACTCAGCGTTGCATGTCGCCACAACCACGCGTTGCAAGCAACTCAGGTTGCATGCAACGTGAGTTTCATGCAACTCAGCGTTGCATGTCGCCGTAACCACATGTTGCAAGCAACTCAGGTTGCATGCAACCTGAGTTGCATGCAACCTGTTGCTTGCAACCTCCCAAGGTCACGTGACCCCCAAGCCACGTGACACCCGAGGTCACGGGACCTTGGGGTTGCAAGCAACTCAGGTTGCATGCAACCTGTTGCTTGCAACCCCCAAGGTCACGTGACCGTGACCCCCGAGGTCACGTGACCAGGTCACGTGGCACTCCAGGTCACGTGACCGACTGGTCACGTGACGCCCCAGGTCACATGACCCCCAGGTCACGTGGCCCTCCAGGTCACTTGACCCCTGGTCACGTGACCCCCAGATCACGTGACCCTCCAGAGATCACGTGACCCCCAAGGTCACGTGACACCCCCGTGCCTTCGGCTCCTCCTCAAGAGCTGCGCTCTAATTCGGCGTTACAGGGAGTTGTAAACGGCTTTCATTTTTTATCTTCAAAGATATTGGCGCCCCGCAGGAACTTCTGTCACTTTTCTGCAGGGTGATTAAAGATGAACACACGCAATTCTCTTTTTTTCTTCTTTAATGGCTAGGGCCTTTTATACTCCTCGTGCGAATCGTTTCTTTTTTTGTGGTGCTCTAGGATGGATGTCAGCTCAAGCTTGGCCTTGCACTTGCATGCTTTACAATGAGCAGCTATGTGTCTAGGTGGTGTTATATTTTCAGCTTGCCTGCATGCTCACGTGCTCCGTCGTTAATGCAACATCTCGTTTTCACAGTGCAGCTACGTCCATATGACAGCGGTATATTGTAAATCACTTTTTTTCGCATGGGACGTACTATGTCTTGCGCTCGGTGTTAGAGGTGTCTGTCTTGTTGGCTTGTGCTTGATTGACCTTTTCGTCACACTGCATACGCTTTGTTGGGTGCCGAGCACACGACTCTCACGTCTGGCCTGCTTACAATCGTTCTTAACATGCAGGTGAACCCACGAATATTATGAACAACCGTGAAAGGTGATTGTTGGTCATTTTTGTGTGTTGGGGTCCAGTGGTTTCATTTGTCCTCTTGATATTGTGGAAGATCTTCGCATGTCAAGGCCAGTGAGTGAGGCCTCGTGAAGCCTGAACATTTCTGCCTCAAAGTTTTTTCTCATCTAATGTGAGTATGTCTTTCTATGACTGGCTGAGAGAGCTGTGGTGGCTACAACTTGCTTGACATTTTTGGAGGTTCAAGTTCAAAGGCAGGAAACCCTTTCCACGATTGCGCTTGATATCGTCAACACAGTGTTCTTTTAGGAACTTCAAGACCACATCAAGGACACTATTGGGTAGTTCATAGGTGAATGCAAGCCCCATGCCGCTTGTTTGGAAGTGCCTGAGGGCGGTTTTAATACATCCGTCTGCTGGTTCATCAACATCCGTTGTACATAGACAAAGAAAGTCTTCCACATACCTGGAAATAACTGCTACTCGTGGGTATTTAATGGCTTGCTGAATGGCTATGGCACACGTTGCGAGATAAACGTCGCATAGATATGGGGCAACTTGGGAACCAATGAGCTTTTCACTTTTCTGGACATAGTGCAGATCTTCGAGGTCACTACCTTTACGGACAGGTAAAACCTCAAAACCTCTAAGAAAGTGTGTGAGCTCACACCTGCTGCATTTTGGAGCGTCCGAAGGCTTTGGTTTTTGATAGTGCTTTAGAGGACTTGTAAATGTCTTGTGTGAGGAATGGAGTAGTACTTATCTTGTACGTCTAAAGAAAACCCAGAGACGACTTGCTTCTCTTGTTTCTGAAGACAGGTTATCACTTGCTCCGAGTTTGGTATCCGGAGTGGTTCCACTGTGTGTATTTTTCAAAGTTGTGGGACCAAAAACCTTAATGCAATTACTTGCCAAATGGTCCTTTCTGAAACTATGGCACGAAGCGAAACGCACTCTTTGTGAGTCTTAACGAAGAAAAAACGGTAAGCTGGGTGTGTTTTTTTGTGTTTTTTTGCTGCTTTGATTTTGGTGCAAAGGCTGGCTTGTCGATTGTCTTCTAGCAGGTTTTGGATAGTTCTTTTTGCTGCTCTTTTCCGTTCTCTGTCTACTGGGCTAAAATTCTTCATCATAGCTTGATAGTCCTTTTTTCCATAGGTGTCTGATCAAAGAACAACACATCCTTCGTCTTTGTCCGAGACACATAGTTTTAGATAATTGCTTCCCCTACTGAAAAAAACCATTTGAGATTCAAACGGGTCGACCCGCTTGAATCAAACGGTGGCAAACCGGTCGATCCGTTCGGATCAAACGTGATTATGGGATAAGGGTAGCCGTTTGATAAGGTAGCCGTTGGATACGGTAGCCGTTTGATACGGTAGCCGTTTGATATGGGTGCTCGTTTGATACGGGTGACCGGTCGACCTGACACGTGACCACACGTTTGAACGCGCCATTCGAAAAGGCAAATTATTCGCTAGCCCTAAATGGGTATCGTCTGGAAGGTTGGTTACCTTAAACTTATTTAAGACGTCCCAAAACTCATAGACCTATTTCTAACATGGAGGAAACACGTGGAAAAAATTATGCTCGCACAGGTGCTTGCAAATGGGCAGGAAAACAGACACAAAAAATTGTTTTCAATTCGCCTAGAAGTTTATTACAACTTATTCCGTAGACAAGTACAAACGTGCAAGCGATCTGTGAAATGTGAAGAGGCACTCTGAGCTTTTATACAGCCGAGGTAATTTTAGACTATAATGGCAGACTTTGGGGGAAATTATTCTCCCGGCTGCCGCGAGATTAGACGCTGCATAACTTTATGGATAATCTGGAAGAGTACGCGTAGAAGAACGGTCAATCGTTGCCAACAAGTAGGTTGCAGTGCACTTACCATAATAATAGCGGACTTGAGAGAGGTAATCCAAAATATATGTCGACACGGTCAAAGCAGGACAACCACACAAACACAAAAACGAGAAGGAAGGCTCCTTGAAGTTTCAACACGATGCGGCGCACAAGCTGTCATTTGCCGAACCCAACCGAACCGCAAGAATTCCTGACTTCTTTGAAGAATCGCTTGATGCCTATATACGCGTAGGTCTTTTCGAACACTGATAGCTTTGGTGCACATCCAATACGTTGTCGAGAGACATCCTAATAAGACCGCAGGGAAAGGCGACAGATCGAAGCAGGTGGGACGAACGAATTTCGAACTGCACAGGACAACAAGCAGACAAAAAGCGGCTGCCAACGCGCCCTTGGCCGGATGTCGGAGGCTTTGCTTATCAGCGTGTAGCGTGCCCTCCTCTCCCGGGTCGCGTGACAGAGTTGACCAGAGAGAAGGGAGGGGGCGAGGTCAAGGCGCTGGACGCTAAAACACCCCCACTCCTCCTAAAAAAAAAAAAAATGCGTTTTTTTTTTTTTAAATTGCAGTTAATGTTAGGGGAGAGGCTGCACCCACCGCTGTACACGCGCTTTCCTCCTCGCTTCGAATTGCCACAGAGAGCTGACCGCGCCGCGTTTGCAGCCTCGGAAAGCAGGCGAATGTTTATTTATTTATTTATTTATTCATACTGCAAGCCATTTCAGGCCCAAGCAGGGTGGGACAACAAGAAAGAAAAAACATAACTAAACAGAGTAAACCAACAAATGTGGTACACACTGGAGGTGTAGCTCGCTTGAACGCCGGAAATGGCGCGCGCCGGCCAGAAGCTCGGCTTGCGCCCGAGCGAAAAAGCACCCAGCGCGAGCTCGTAATTTGACTGCTGCAGCAGCGGGCCTGCTCTCGCAATGCTCGATGTTCGTGCAGCCACGTGTTCGCGCGTTACCTTCGCTGAGTCTTGAATTGAGGCGAAACGGAGTCTAGAAGTATATTCTTTCACGCGGTCGCGTCCTCTGCGAGAGAGATTCGAGCTGGATAAGTAAATTGAGGCAACAAAGAACGCCAAAGTTTTAAAGTTCTGTCAAAAATATCGGCTCGGCAACGTCGCATGTTTACGTGAAAAAAATTGTTTATTGTTGTTGCAGTATAAGCGAACATCAGCGCAATCAAAATATAAATATAATTACTTGCATTACGCGGACGATTGTAAATCGATGAACCGGCGCTCCCGGCTTTCCCGAAACAGGCTGCCACTGCTGAAACTGGCGTGCCCATGCCCCCGATCTGTACGTTCAGTATTAAACGGGCTCCAGAGAGCCGTTTGATTAAACCGGTACAGCTTGCCGGTCACCGGGCACCCGCTTGTGCAACATGGTCACCGGTTTGAGCAAACGTGCGTCAACTTTGCCCAGACGAGTGGCCCATTTGCCCAGACGAGTGACCCGTTTGCCAAATGGGTGCCCTGTTTGCCCAAATAGGTGCCCGTTATGGCTCATACGGGGACCCCTTTGAGCCATACGAGCGACCCCTTTGACAAACTGGTGACCGGTATGGCTAAACTGTTACCGGTATGAACCCGTTTACTTTCATATAGGCGTCAAATGGTTTTTTTCAGTAGGGTCGCAACTTATGAATAGTGAATTTGAAGTTTCCTTTTGTCTTGGCCTGGTGTTTTAGGTTTTCGAAGGCTTGAATCATCATTGATTTGAGTGTCTTTTTCTTAGGGAGCTTTTGCGGCAAACTGCGTTACGGCAGTTACCTTGCCTACAACCTCAAACTTGGGGGCTAAGGCATATTTTGGTTCTTGTTCTAGCAGCTGTTTGGCTGTTGTTGATATTTGTATGCTCCTGATGACTTTAGCGCAGTTTTTTCTTATTTATTTTTGCTTGCCAATGTACTTCCAGATGGTGACACCATTTGGAATGCTAACGCCGAAAACAATTCAGCACTTATTGCTGATTGGAAGAAACAAAAATCAAGATTTTGCGCAGCAAAGTGTGCCTTTATTTCTTTTTTTGTTTTCTTTTTTACGATACATTATATCTGGGCCCGTCAAAGTCACAGGGACTTGTGGTATGGTACAACCAATAGTTTTAGTACTTTATTGTGTTTATTTTTTCTTTAAAATTCCCGATACCAGAATATTAGGCAAGACACACAATAAAAAATACCAACAGAACAATAATAGAAGAAACGTTTTTTCTAATCTGTTCAGAGTCACAGAGCAACCTTTGTTTACAACATTTAACATGTTCATTACTTGTGACGGCTTGAAGCAGAGCTAGTTTTTTCACTGCCATTTATGGTGCCAGCTGAACATGAAGGAAAGTTACATGCACAAAGAGAAAAAGAGAGAGACAGAAAAAGGCAAACATCGTTCAACTAGCATTATAGTCCAGCGGTGTATGCCGCTGGACTATAATGAGAAATTTTAGAGGCGCATGCAATTATCAAAGCAGGCGCAAACTGTGTAAGCCAAATGTGACTGGGCTTAAGTAGTAAAGAGATTGTTTTTTTGGACACGTGGTGAATGTATCATGTGACGTGGGCGAAGTTACTGTTTTCTTTGTTTGGTTTCATGCTGATTAAATTTTAGTTGAGAGTCAGCGCTTGTCCTGTGTGCACTTCCTCTAGTCCCCGTTTATTGTGCGCTGTTTGCCTTTTCGTCAGTATGAACCAACTAACCTACATCGCCACCCTTATTC
Organism: Ixodes ricinus; assembly: GCA_037355805.1. Classification (NCBI taxonomy): domain Eukaryota; kingdom Metazoa; phylum Arthropoda; class Arachnida; order Ixodida; family Ixodidae; genus Ixodes; species Ixodes ricinus. Next base: position 23,693 of record JAZHYW010004132.1, read on the forward strand.
ACACATTACCCCATCTGTACATTTTGATTCTATGTAAAATATTATAAAGCAAACGCCCAAAACAATGTCTCACGTTTATTGATTATTGTTTTCAAAACGAGCAGGCCAAAACAACTGAGTCTAAGAGCGACGCCCCGAGAACTCCATGGGGAAGGGGCTACCCCGAACCCGAACCCTGCACTTTTGGTTTCATTGGCCGAAACGGACCCTCATCGCCACAAAGGCGGTATATATCTTTTTATTTTAAAGCTCAAGAGGGTTTTGTTTCCTGTAGCTGCCTCAGAGTTCGGCGCCAAAAGGAGTTAAAGAAAGCACGCAAACAGGGATTTCCCTAGACCTCCCTAGGGGGGTATAGACCCCCTAGTTTTCCTGGACACCCCCCTTGAATCTAAAAAAAAAGGAAAAAATAAAATTCTTTTTTTCAGATTAAGTAGAAAACACCACCTCTCAGGTGTATATATAGAGAAAGGGAAACATACATTACGGGTATGAGCATTTGGTTAATAGACGTCTGTAATTTAGCTAGTGGACTAAAAAAGAAACAGTTTTATATTTTATCTAGCCTCGCCTCGCATCGCCTCCCCCCCCCCCCCCCCCGAGCCATTGGGACAAACCCCTTGATTAGAATCCTGGGGAAACCCTGCACGCGAAGAAACATTTCGAAGGACTCAACTACAGCCGAGTGCGCCTTTTTATGAATTCACCGGTTCGAGGTGTTTGAATAGATAACGCCGTCGCGCACCGCGAGCGCTGGCATGAGCCTTTCGCTTCAAAACATGTCATGGTTCGCTCGTGAATATGGAACGCGAACATGTCTTTCTTACCAGAACCTCGCGAATCATGGTTTGTAAAGAGGCGGGTTGTCCAGTTGTTAAAGGGAAACTGAAACACTTCTTGAAAGAAACGAGTTTCTTGAAAGGAAGGAGAAACCAGGTGAATTCTGTAGTATTTTTATCCCATGCATTTGAATATCACGTTCGTTTTCCCGAAGATGTAACTAAACGCGAGAAAGCGCCAAAAAACCTCCGGCCAGGCGTGACGTCATACACGGATATTTGGGCCGCCAAGCGCGTGTCGCTCGTGCGGATAGCACGTGCAATTGCAAGCTTGCCAGGTGTATTCCCCCGCACTGACACCAGTCGTGACGTCACTTTCTCACCTTTTTGAAAATACCAAGAGTTCACGTGCATAGCTTGGACAGGGGCTGAAGTTGCGCGAGAGCGAATATTCCGAAAACTCCTAATGTGACGTCATGCCCCGAGAAGGAGGGGCTTCAGAGTACTTTGAAAATGAATTTCTGCAGCCTTTGTGCATAGATTTGAAAAATAATCTCTATATTTGTAAGCCTGGAGGCCAAATGAAAACGATTTAGGTGTTGTTTTTTCTCAGATACAGAACCGCTTCAGTTTCTTTCTAAGCTCTATCTACCTTACGGAGGTACTGTATCGTAGTGTCATGCGATGGCAACTTGCATCACAAAGAAAGGCCATTTAAAAACAAAAAGTAGTTTATAAGTCCTTGTGCTATTTGTTTTTTTTTTTGGTTTTAGACACCAATGGGTTTGTTGGTTTTGCTAGGGGGCTTTATGGCGCAAAAGCTACGTTGGTCACTGAAAGCGCTATATGCTATATGATTTGCTCTCTCTTGGGATTGTGAAATGAAAAAAAAACAGTAATGCCAGTAATGTGCCGAAAGGGATACCAATAGTGTGCTCGTATTAGTAGAAAACAGCGCAAAACTTAAACAAGAACTGGTAGACGAAAGAGAAAAACACAGCGCTGACTTACGACTTTTTTTTCTTCTTTAAACACAGATGCAGTGAAGTGGAAAAAATATGAAAATACTCATGTATAGTAGGTTCCTTTTTAACGCCGGGCATGGCGTCATATTGATAATAAACTTGGACACCATGCAGAGCAAAACACTTCTTCAGTCCGCGATTCTAAAGAAATCTCCTGCTATGCAATGGAGTTTGAAGTTGGGCTAGTCCGTGCGGATTGTTAACAGGAGGAAAAATAGCAAAAGCAAACAAGGAGCAGTAGACGAAAGAGGCAAACACAGCGCTCACTCACGACGTCAATTTATTTTCCTTATTGAACAAACAAAAACGCAATAAATTGAGAAAGAAAGTGAAGAAAAGGGGGAAATAACTCATTCATAGCAGGACACTTCATCAGAAAGCCATTCGAAAAAAAAATAAAAGCAAAGTGTGACAGAATAGCTAACAAATTAAAAAACTGTAAGAACTAAAGCTGGGATCACACTTTTTACACTTCGCACAAAAGAGAGTCTGCATACAGATTCGAACGCGAATCACCGCGAGATCCGCGCTTTGAATGCCGCATGGCAATGAGTTGAAGGAGAAACTTGGCACGCGGCATTCGAACCACGGACGTTGCGGTGACTTCTGTTTGCAGACTCGTCTTTTGTGTGGTGTATGAGCCGTGTGAACCAGGCCTAAACCTCAACTTTCGCGCATACATTCTCATTTGACGAATGAATTTGAACTCTTTATTTACACATCGTAACTTAATCTGCACTAATATAGGCACCAGGACCGTACACATGAATGTAATATGCCTCATGAATTTCTCCAATCAATTGTTTGGGATGTCTTGCCAATATTTCAATGCGTTTGAATAGAGGTGTACTACCACATCCATTGGTATGAATTGCCAAGTAACCGAATGATTTCGAGGTCTACGCCAAAGCTTTATGCTTTACACGATTCACGTCCCCGCGTGTAAATCATAACCGGTGAGCAAAACAAAGTATATGTACACGAGAGAAATATACAAAATATAGCTTTGAACAGAATCCTATAGGGCGCAGAACCTTTGCTTGCGATATCTCTTTGGGACGGCTCTTCGTAGTAAGTGAGTATGTGGGCAATGAAGCGAGGAGCTCCAGGAGTGCCTCATCCGGCGCGCGCTTTCATATTTCACAATCCTTCGACAGCCCGTGCACTGCGAGCTCTAGCGCGAATCCAAAGCACACGGGAAGGCAAAGAGCGTGTGCTGGTGGATCCAGCCTTTGAAAGACACGCCTTTTCTCTCTCACTCTGACAGAATGCGCTGCTGGGAGCCATCACCTTGTCAGGTTATCGACCGCGACTCCAAACGGGAGTTTGGAAAATCGCGAAGTGCAGACAGTGCCGGGATCTAATGAGGGTGTGACTACTAGCGAGATAAAGGCCGTAAAAGGACTTGAAAAAATGCGGGCTAGGCGCCTCATAACGCACGTAGAGTATCTACGTAGTTAATACCACTCCTTTTTGCAATGTTTAAAATGTGAACAAAGAAAAATTCATTTTTTTGGCTTTAGCTATTACACGTCAGAGTACCCCAAACACAATGCTTTGATTTTATCCCCAACCATTGTTCGTGTGTCTGCGGTGAAATGAAACAACAAATAGAAAATCGTCTCCACGTGTAGTTAACTCTATACATTTAAACTTGGGAGAGTCACATAGCTCAAATGTTTACTAACCTTCCGGTCTCAAAACGTTTTGTTAATTTTTAAGTTTCATACAAGCGCTACGATCGGTACCGGTATGAAGTGAAGTTATCCGCCAACGTACTGCCATAAAATAAAAAAAGAAAACACTTCCTGAACATATTTTTTTGCATCAAATTTTTTTCTTCATATGACCTGTACTCGGACATTATTGCGCATTCTCATTGAAGGTGACCTATTTTATAAATAAAAATATGGGTGAAATTCACGTCGGTTGCATAAAACTGTAAAGGCGCGGGCGAACTGGTAAAGATTTACCGTGTTCTTAAGAGGATATCTCAGTAGAATTTTATCTCCGACAGGAGTTTTTCCGGAATCCAGATGGCACTGAGGGGAAGCCTTTGCACTCACCTGCTTACGCGATATAGTGCTATTTCCAAACAAAAATAAAGAAAAAGCTTGTCTTTTTGTTCTGGTTATCAGCGGACGGCTTGACCCTGAAAGCGCCCCACTTAACCCACCCATCCGGTCACCCCGCCCCCCCCTGCAAGCTGCGAGAATGGCTTTTTTTTCCATTTTTTATGCAGTTTAGAAAGATGATAGCAGTGAGGGTTGTGGGCCTCGAAGCCCATCGCGAAGGAGGCTCTTTGTCCCATTCTTGGCGGATTATGAAGGAAAAAAAAAAACGCGGTTACAGAACGCCTCATTTCGCTGCCCGGTTTTACTTCGGAAAAAGATTTGGATCGGTTTTTCGGGTTCCGAGATTTTTCGCACGATACGATTTCCAAATTGCATGTAGATTGTTGATATCGTCAGTACAAGAGCGAAATATGCCATACATTTCTTTCGTGGTGTCGTGTCATAAATTAAAATGTTGCCTAGAGCCTACTTTTCATTCCAGCGAAGCAGTGCTTTGAAAAATAAAGCTTCTCACTCTAAAAAGTGTCTGATCTCCTTGTGAGAAAAAAGATACGAAATTAACCATTTCGCGATGCAATCAACAGCCATTAGAGTCCCAGCTTTTTTTCTTTTTTTCCAGAGCACCGGATTTCGTTTTATTTCAACGGTCACCCTGATTTCTAAATAGGTGTACGATTTCTAAATTGCACGGAAGCAGAACTATATGTTGTACTGTCAAAATGTCAAAAAATCAATTACCACAAGTTTAGATAGTGTTGCGTCTTATATACGTACTGATCAAAGCGTAGTTCCTTTGTCAGAAAGCTATGAAAAAAAAAGGTTTTAACTAACTTTTATAATTACATGTTCCGATTAATCACTTCACAAAGCTGAATTGCCACTAAGGCCCCGGCATCTTTTATCGAGAACCTCATTTGTTGTTGTTTTGTTTTGTTCGCCCGGACGAAACACCGCCTCCGCAAATCACTCAAATAGGTAAACGCTGAGGCACCAAGTAACAGCGTCAAGGGGCGCTGGGCGCTTTTAGGGTCATGTGATTGTCTTTCTTACGAGATCACAAGTAAATAACTTTTTTTTTTTTTTTGAAGTGAGCCAATTTTATGTCAAGCAAAACTGAGATAAAGTGGAATGTTTGAGTATCAGTAAAGCTATGAGCCATGTACCGCGGTCCCCTCCGGAGTGTTTATTTTTTCTCGCATAATATGACCAATTCCAGTTTAAAAACATGAGATCGATGCACCGACAGATATAGTCCGATTTTCAGCAAATATTAGCTGAGTTTCGGTTTCTGGCTTGTATCGGGCCGGAACCCTAATTAGCTGAGTTTCGGTTTCTGGGGATAACACTAATTAAACTTGAGGAAGAAAACGAGAAAGGACGGTTGTCCGTCCTTTCTCGTTTTACGCTCGTTCTGTCCTTACGGATAACGCTACTCTCAAAGTTAATTAGAGGGGGTCCACTCGCTTGTGGCTGGGGTAGGCGTCGTTGTATTGCGTTCCGAGGAGTCTGGACCTTCTTTGTGTTTTGCCGGTTTGTCTTTAGGGAGAAAAACAAAAAAAAGGGAGGGGGGGGGGGGGGCTCCAAATCTGCACCTGAGTTGTCGTCGAGCAAAGCAATAATAAAAAAAAACAAGAAAAAAACAACAACTCGAGAGACGCGTAGGGATTCAGGACATTTAATCGAACGCCGTTTCATCGAAAAAGTGGTCGTCCCGTACCGAAACTTTCGATTGCAACAATTGGCCGGTATTTTTAAACAAAAAATCCTAATAGCGGAAAAAACAAACAAAAACGTTGCTAACCAAAAATAAATATATATATTTAATCGGGGTTGGTGGAGAAGGGAGTTGGTGGAAACCCCGAATCCATCCGCTTGGTTACAACTCCAGGCATGTCCTCCGTCGTGCCATCTAAGCGTCTGTCGTACGAGAGGACAATGAGAAATTACTTCTTGGTTTGCAAGATTCAATGGTTTCAAAGAAAGAATAAATTTTCAAATATTATTGGCAGAAACTTATGATGCATTCAATGAAACGGCGTTCGGTGAAATGTCCGGTCCCAGGTGCGGTTGATCTTCTAGTGCGCAACAGAACCTCAGGTGCCTCGCTTTGTGAAAATATGATGACTGAAAACCGGCATCGTCGTTCAGGCATGTGCGATCTTTTTGCGGTTCCGATATAAAAAGAAAAAAGGTGCAGGTCAATGCCAAAGTCGCGAATCTCGGAAAAAAGCTAATAGAAGAAAATCTCACCACAAAACCGACCGACGCGGAGAAAAGCTCACCGGCCTCTTGATGAATGCGGTGGAAACTCACCTACGACTTTCGTTTTCGGAAATGGCATTCTTTTGGTACATGAATAATAGCAACAATCTTTTCCGTATTTTTTTTGTAGCAACCTATGATTTCTGGTGCGGATGGGTCCTGACACAATTTGGGGGCTCTCTGTGGTCGTCGGGTGCAATGATGAGGTCTCTTCGTTATAGAACTCAACGTTGAGGCGATGTCGTGATAGAAAAAAATACGTGTCTATCACTTTGTTAATTGTTCCTATCCTGCATAACTGTGGACCTCTGCTTCTTCGTTTCTATTGGTGTCTGTAATATACAAATTTTGTATAGTTCCCCACGGGGCCCCCAGAGTAGAGCCGCAAATACTAAATTTAAAAGCTTGATCGTATAATACTTGCGTGGATTTATCTCAGCATCTTTCAGTTTTGTGGTGAGCTTTTCTCCCGTGATCTTCTCGGTGTTGCGCTGTTCTCCGGCGGAGAAAAGCTCACAGAAATCCGGCGGATGCGGAGAAGAGCTCACCACACTTTTGATACATGCGAAGAAAAGCTCACCTTTACAAACCGATCTACCATTATTTCTTCGCAGCTCTCGATATTTTATCGAACTCTGTTCTATCAAAGATATTTATTTCAATGCCATTTATTTGAACCCAATTTCATCGAAGCCGTTTAGTATAGAACGCTGTTTTATGGAACATCATGGTTTCTGGTCAGATCGTTTCTTGTTTTTGTAAATAGTGTTTTGTCTTTGCAACTTTAGAAACTAAACGTTTAATCGGGTGAACAAAATAGAAGGTTAGCGTCGCAGGCGTCGATGTCGGTGAAACAGCAGGATCGAGACTGACTGCGGCTCGCCACGCGGAGCCCCTGCGTACACGCATGGGCTTCTGGAACAATCGGCATAGAAGGTTCGGCAGTAGAATCAGCTAACCTCGAATAAGCAACAGGGTTCTAGAACTTACCAGAACGCGACATTATAGAAACAATAAAAAAGTGTATCCGTTACCAGGGATCGAACCTCGGCAATTTGCATCGAAGGTAAGCACGGTAACCGTTAGACCACGGGCGCGCTGCCTACCTGGCCAGCTGCGCACGCGGCAATATTATGTTCCGTTTTGCTTTTGCTTCGTAATAAACAATGACCTCTTTCGGTGATATGGCCTAAGACGGACTTGATACTTTTTGGGAGGTCAGGGGTCGTCGGGTGTCCAGACGGAGGTCCACAATTGTTGCTGTTCGTAGTACTCAACTTTGAGGCACTGTCCTGTTTCCATGTAAATGATAACTAAAAAAAAATGAGTTCCCCACTTTTTTAATTGTTCGCATTCTGCAAAATTGTGGATTCGTCTGCCTCTTCCCCATTTTTCTTCGAAAGTAAGCTATTTTTCTGGTACTGAACAAGAACCCCTGGTTTTACAACTATACGGACACGCAAAAAGCGCAGAATGAGCGGTGAGCAAAGTGTGGACGTGAGTTTTAAATATAAACACCGCAGTGCGAACAATGCCGAGAATATTAAATTTTAAATTTTGAATAAATTATTTCGTAAATGAGCTTTTCTCCGGATTTGCCGGTTTTGCGCTGAGCATTTCACCGGCGAGCTTCTCTCCGGTGAGCTTTTCAACGCCGCCTTTTCTCCAGTGAGATTTTCTTGGCCGCCCAACAGTGACAGCCGACCAAGGGCTCATCGCAGCCAAGACGTGCAATAGACGAACACCATAATAAAAGGTGTGCGGGTTCTTGTCTAATACATTCGCCTCTATTTTGGTTCCCGGACATTTCATCGAACGCCGTTTCGTCGAACGCCGTTTCATCGAAAAATGGACGTTTCATCGAACGCCGTTTCATCGAATCGCTGACGGCCGTTTCATCGAATGTCTTTTATATAAGAAGTGTGAAAGATGCTCTTCTATTCCCGGATCGAGTGCATTTTCGTGTCATTCACCCATTTCATCGTCAGGTTTTTTAATGTCCAAACTTGTAGCTGTTACAATTTATTTTGATGCAAGTAACCCATGAGGATATTTGTACCGATTTTTATGTTTGTTTCGCATATTATGCTTATCTGTTCACTCCCTCTGTATTACCCGATGGGCCTTGAGGGTATTGTAACAAATAAATAAGAAGTCGCACTCCCGGTAAGAGCGCACTCCAACTCATGGAGGCCAGAAGGCGGCTTAGGTTTTGCGCAGGAGCAACAACTTTAGCCATGTGAGCCTCCTAGCCTCTCATGTCTCTTTCTATTGATACTTTTTTACTGCCTCGAAGCTTGCATTAGCTAAAGCTGAGGTGCTATTTATGAAACGACACCGAAACATTGTTTGTTTTTAGTTCTAAGACTCAATGAAGTCAAAAGTAAGTACGTCACTTCAAATTTTATTGGAAAACTTTCGGGGGCTCATGTGTTCGTGCGACAGCCATTCACCGTTTCAAATGATGAGCAATTGCTCTCAAAAAGTCCCCCACAGCCATGCTCCGTCTGTTCTCATAAAAAAGGCGGACCTTCTCATTTCTTGCCACTATGGCCTTCTTCTGGCGAGGAGGCATCTTGGGAACTCAGCATCGCCTCCAGCTTGTCTTTCCGTCAGTTGATGTTCTGCGGCGAGGCAAGTGAAAAACTTCCAGAACCCGGGATGGGCACCTCACCGACCAGCTTCAGGAAGCGGGAATGCCACCCTGGCGTTCGATAAGACGCGTTCGTAGCCGCCCATAAAACGGCATTCGATGAAACGGTGTTCGATGAAACAGCGTTCGATGAAACGGCATTCGATGAAACGGCATCGATGAAACGGCGTTCGACGAAACGGCGTTCGATGGAATGTCCGGTCCCACTCTATTTTATAGAATACTGAATCAAGAATGTTTTCGTTCGGGTCAAACGAAGAATCTTCAGCGCGAGACTTTCACAACTTCCAAATAGAAACGTGTGACGCGCTACTACCAAAAAGCTTGTTCTGTTTTTAGCTTCACTGAAGAAATTTTCGCAATGTTTGTTTTATTACGGTAGAAATCAGCCTCCACAAGCTGATATGCAAAGCGAATGTCGAAATTAAAACAAAATCGACGAACTCACATATGTTTCTTCCGGATTTAAGATATGTAAACATTTTAAATGCATCTCTGCAGAATATTTGAAATCGCCAAATCAAATCACTTCTCTACTTCGAACAGAAAGAAGTGGTAAGACAGTATCGACCCTTTGACGCTTCGGTAGCTTTTGTCTGCATGCATTTGGTAACTTCAGGAATCACGCAAGGACCGCTTGAAGCGTGAAATCTTTCACCCCAATTTTCGTAACCCAAAACGCCAACAAAGAACGAAACATCCTCCCAATGACGCGCTCTGGCGATTGAAAACTAATGACTCACACCCACCCGCAAAATATCTTCGCCGCCCGCCGAACAAAAAAGGAAAAAAAAACAAGAAACATTTCACTCGCATTTGTGCGACCCCAAAACACCAACAAAGACGGAACATCCTCCCAAGGACGCGCTCGGGCGATGGACAACCTACTACTCACTATCGCGATAACACGCAAAATATCTTTGCCCGCCATAATAAAATTAAAGAAAAAAATTCTTAGGAAGTGGCCGAGGGGGCTAACGCTTCCCAGCTCGGAGCGTGGAGCGAAAGCTTGCGCTGGGAACATCCTGGGCTCGATTCCCCACCGCCCCCGCACGTTTCGATCTGGATGAGTTTCGTACCGGCACGCGTTCGTGTGATCACTATTGCGTGATGCACGTTAAAAACCCCAGGTTAGCGGTTGTACCGCACTGGCTAAATTTCTCATCTACAGCTAAGAGACCGATTACCCGTTGAGGCGCATCTCCCCATCAAGGCTGTATAAACATGAAGAGCAAACCAATTTTGAGAGGAATTCTCCCTCGAAGTCCCGACCCTCAACCCGACGACCTTGAAGATGCAAGTAGTCCGGGGCGCAATAACACATTGCGCAATTTCAAGAGGTAGTATTAGCGACACGCTCAAAGATGGCGCTAGCTGACAGATTGATTTCTGGCATTTTTATGGGCAACACACTTAGTTACAACAGAATGTTAAGTTGGGCTAGTTGGTTGTTCATGACTGGAAGGAAGCGCCGAAAGACAGGGACAAAAGAAGTAGGTAACGACGACACGTGGCGCACTCGCAACTGAAGGTTTATTGGAAAATACAAATACTTAAATACTATGACAAACCACTTCATGTCCTACCACCCCACTCTCTCTCTAAAAATAAAATCTCCTTATCTAACAATGCCACAGACGGCTCGCTGACGCACTTGTCAACGCCCCTTGTTTTGATAATGAATGCTTCGTGAACTTCCCTTGTGGTTTTTTCGCTGTGTCGTCCCAGGATGGCTGTGTTAGTAAACATTGGTGTGCACGGGCATCTAGCGCAATGTACTGCCAGGTGTCCAGACGGCGTCTGTTTGACAGCTGATGCATGTTCTCTTGCACGTTCATTGACGCAGCGGCCAGTTTGTCCTACGTAGGAACGCCCACATGATAACGGAATGTCGTAAACAACACAGGTTGAACAATCCAAAAACTTATTTCTGTGTTTTTTTGTACATTCTTCCCTGTCCCTGTGCGGGTAATTAATTCGCTTGCACAAAGACGAAAGTTTGCTAGGGGCCGTGAAAACAACCGGAACGTTGAAGCGCCCCGCAACTTTTTCAGGTTGTGGGAGACGGCATGAAGATAAGGTATGATTGCAGGTCTACCTTTTGGTCGTTCATGAGCTTTTTGTGGAAGGCCTCGAAACTTTCTCTTCAATCTATCTGCTACATCAGCCAGTGTTTTTCCTGGGAAACCCGCAGCTAGTAGGCGATCAACCTGCAACAGGAAGCTCCTGCCCATTTCATGTTCACATGACTTCTTCAACGCTGCTCCAAGGCAGCTTTCGTCTTTGTGCAAGCGAATTAATTACCCGCACAAGAACAGGGAAGAATGTACAAAAAAACACAGAAATAAGTTTTTGGATTGTTCAACCTGTGTTGTTTACGACATTCCATTATCATGTGGGCGTTCCTACGTAGGACAAACTGGCCGCTGCGTCAATGAACGTGCAAGAGAACATGCATCAGCTGTCAAACAGACGCCGTCTGGACATCTGGCAGTACATTGCGCTAGATGCCCGTGCACACCAATGTTTACTAACACAGCCATCCTGGGACGACACAGCGAAAAAACCACAAGGGAAGTTCACGAAGCATTCATTATCAAAACAAGGGGCGTTGACAAGTGCGTCAGCGAGCCGTCTGTGGCATTGTTAGATAAGGAGATTTTATTTTTAGAGAGAGAGTGGGGTGGTAGGACATGAAGTGGTTTGTCATAGTATTTAAGTCTTTGTATTTTCCAATAAACCTTCAGTTGCGAGGTGCGCCACGTGTCGTCGTTACCTACTTCTTTTGTCCCTGTCTTTCGGCGCTTCCTTCCAGACACTTAGTTAAATTTTATCACAATGAGAATCTCTGGCAAAAAGATCTTGTAAGAGATATATTCAGAAAGTCTTGGCCTTCAATATTGTGGCGTCTGAATTTGTATTTAGGCTTTGTTTATTTTTAAATGTTTATAAAGGACGGAACGAAAAAAGGGCCTTTACAAGCAAGTTTAAGTTCCCGTAAAACAATTTTAACATATAGATCGGGAAATGTAGCGCCACAACCTTACTCAGTTTCAACTATCTTTCTAATAAAACCATTCCCAGTTCAATCCGTTCGGTGGTTGCTGAAAAAAATATCAAAAAGTTGCCATTGGAATTGCATAGGGCTCGGGAAGTGCCATATCCTCTTAAACGACTTGAGACCGGGTGACAGGGACTCAAACCAAAAATATAACGTTTCGGTTACGGCTACGGTTACCGTTTTGTTTAGATATCGGTTTCGTTTCGGTTTTTTACTATTTTAGTTTTTACGGTTTCGGTTACCGCTTACGTTCCTGAAAACAGGTTTATTTCGGTTTCTCTAGTACTTTTTTATTGAAATGCTGGACAGCGTTTTATAATAAACGGGTTAAAGTAGTCCCAAATATCCAAGAAAGGGAAATTCAAGGAACTTAGAAACGTCCTAATACTTCTAATTTGTCGAAAGCTGCACACGTTTCCAGCTCCAACGCTTGTTCACTCTATCTACTGGCATTATATAGTTTGATACCCGAGCATACATGTTACTTCCGTTGCTCGGGGATCATCGCGTTCTATATAAATTAATAAAAATAAACATCGCTTCTTTGCTGTTCGGCAGCGTTTGTAAACAACCCTGAGAAAGTTCCAAGTGGGTGCTGGAAGAACCATTCGCACCTTCTCGTTGCTATAGTTTGTTGCAACCAATGATATGCAGAAGAGACTTCACCCACACTGTTGGAAAGTGCAGAACTATAGCCATCCTCTAGTAAAATACTGCTAAGTGGAATAAAGTAATACAATTGAGAGCTGGGCTAATTGGCAAAAGTCAAACAATGTAAATTCAATGGCGCAAAAACAACGAAGACTAAAGAAAGGAACGAACAACGTAGAAAGCTGTAAAATATGTCCTGTGTTGTTTGTTCCTTTCCCCAGTGTTCGTTGTAGTGCGATGTTACACCTACTTTTTGTTTGCTATTTCCAAGCGCATGCATATAGTTATAGAAACGTACGTCTCTCGCTGTCGGATTCTGTTACACTAGAACAATTGTGCATTTATATATAAAGAAATAACAAAGTTGCTGACGCACTTCATCATATATATATATATATATATAAATATATATATATATATACATGAGGTGTTTTTTAAGCTTAACAGATTTGTTTAAAAAAAATCGTGAAAGTTACACTTATGCCGCTTGCGGAGGTGAGTTATACGGCCAGGGGGACATATTATAGAGGGCTAATCGTAACGATCAGTCGGCTAATTAATTAAAATTCGTTAATTAACTTTTTAATTAGTGAAAATAGACATATGGTTTCAATTAGAAACGTGCTCAGCGTCATCAAAAACCCCTAAATCAGTCATTTTCAGAAAGACTTTGAGCACGTGAGAAGCGTAGTAGTGCACTGAAGTTACCACTCGTGGAGCAGGTACAAGGCTGGGGCTAGATAAGAGACGGAAAAATCGCGCGGGCGCCTTATCGCAATCTCTAGCTTTGTACCTGCTCCACGAGCGGTAACTTCAGTGCACTACTGCGCTTCTCACGTGCTCAAAGTCATTCTGAAAGTGACTGATTTAGGGGTTTTCGATGACGCTGAGCAAGTTTCTATTTGGAACCATATCTCTATTTTCATTAATTAAAAAGTCTAATTAACGAATTTTAATTGATTAGCCGACTGATCGTTACGATTAGTCCCCATAATATGTCCCCCTGGCCGTATAACTCATCTCCACAAGCGGCATAAGTGTAACTTTCACGGCTTTTTTAAACACGTCTGTTATGCTTAAAAAAACACCATATACATATATGTATATATATATATATATATATATATATATATATATATATATATATATATATATATATGTTATATATGCATAAGACAGATATACAGGGTGACGGTAGAAAACGAACCAGGAGGATTTTATTCGACGTTTCGACCTGAGACAGGTCTTCGTCAGGAATAGGGTTACAAGAAAAATGTGGTTCTATTTATACAGTGTTTAGAGGGGAGAGAGTTCGCATACAAATAAAGTGCGTAGGGAGAACAGATAAGGGTACACCACCCAAGATCTCACACAAAAGAAAAGATGAACTCTAAGTAAAAAAAAAAAAAAAAAAAAAAAAGGGCGAGGACGAGAGTAGGTGATTAACCAAATAGCACACTCCGCAAAAAAAAAAAAAAAAAAAGACTGGGCACAGAGGACACAAATAATGGGACGAGATCTAAGGCGGGGGAAGCCGCACACGGAGGTCGCCGAATACATAGATGACACATCAAAAGTGGTAGGAAATACAGGATGTACGGGAATTAACTAAACAACACAACAAAGGAACGAAAACGCACTGTCCAGTTCTAGCTCCAAACTCAGTACCACACATTTCTAGGTCCAAATGGTTTATTATTTATGGTCGTTATCATACTATTTATTCGATAGCGCCTCAATCGATGCAAGTGTTCCTGGGCTTCTATTTATTCCTTCCTTTATTGTGTTAAATCGGTATATAAGATATGACTCGCGTTGTTCGCGTTCCCGATTTGATTTGAATCCAGACTCTAAAAGTGTAACAGATAATTTATCGAATGTGTGGTTCTTGAGGGTGAGATGTTTTGAAATTGGCAGGCCCGGCAGGTATTTTGCGTGTGATCTGTGATTGTTAAAACGTAGCCTAAACGCTGTCTCGGTCTGTCCTATATATTGTTTTTTGCACACCTCACACTGTATCAGATAGATTACATTTGAAGAGTCACATGTAAGCTGCCCTCGGATTTTTATTGAGAACTGGGAATGCGTGCTATTGGCCGTGTTAGTTTCTCGCATATGTTTACAGACCAAGCATCCTGCTTTCATGCACGGTCGGCATCCGTTATTTGGTTGGGACGAATTTAGTCGGGAGTTAACTAGGGCTGTCTCTAAGGTTGCGTGAACGTCTGTAAATCACCCCGGGAGCTGATGGGAAGGCTCACCTGCTCCTCCTCGACGATTGTATCCGCCTGCGATGATGAAGACATGCAATCGAACGACGGTGAATACGAGGTCGCTCACGGAAAGAAACGATGCAAGAGGTGCCTGGATTCAGCATCACCTTTCAAGGATGAAGCCAACCTGCAAGTCGGTCATACCGTACTGTTCATCCCCACTGGAAACCACAAGGCTCAGTCACTAAGCAAAATCAAGCTCACCGACTTTCTGAACAACGCTGCACCAGGCATGGTGAGTGAGATCCGAATTAACAAGGCTCGCAACATTATCGCAGTTGACACAAAAGGACCCTCTTTAAAGCCGAACTCCTCAAGTTAACCAAACTCTGTGCACTGCCAGTGACAGCCTTTCTGCCCAGAGACCGCTCGAACTGTTTTGGCGTCCTCCAAGATATTGACCTTTGATTGCACAGAGGACGACGTGAAGAACACATCTACAGTCCTCTGTCGGCATAACAGAAGTGAAGCGACTCGAGAAAAATCGCCCGTCATACGGGTTGCCTTCACAGGAGAGGTGCCACCCCAACATGTCAAAGTGGGTCTTGTCAGAACTGAGGTGCTTCTCTACCAAGCACGACCCCTGCAATGTTACAAATGCCACAAGTTTGGCCACATTGCAGCTTCATGCACAGCAGACTCTCATCTGTTCTATCGATATTGGCAGTGCCACGAAGATGAACGCACAGACTATCGCCGATGCGTGAATTGTCAAGGAAAGCATGCTTCCAACGCTGCCGAATGCCCAGTGAAAGTAAGAGAGACAGAGGTCACGAGATAGCAGCTGAAACACAATACCACTTTTTGTAAGGCAAGAGGTGCTGTACACACTAAACGCCAAATAAGCAAAGAAACTGTCGAAAAGGACACGCTGAAACCTGATGTACCCATCAAGGGTGTTCCACAGCGGACTGTTCAAGAGTACTCTCCATATGAAAAACAAGAGAGCAGACACGAAACCCCGACGCCGCCGCATCCACTCCAAAGTCACAAACGGAGGAACTGGAAAAGCATCCTTCTGGGATAAACAAAATATCTAAAACATAACCTCAAACAAGTTCCGATTTGCATACGTTGGCACTTAACCGAAAAACGGAAGTAGAAACGCTGTATCTTCAAGGTCATAATCCCACTTGTGTTCACTATTCTTCGAGAGATTATTGCCAACAAAACATCGGAGTCCACGACTCCATGAAGTGATTAAAGCTATTTTTTTATTAGTGTCTATTATTTTAATGATACTCTAAAGCTCTTTTAGGCTCACCTCATTCGATGCACCAAACACAGTCAATGTTCCTTCATTGCTAAACGACGAGCAGGAAAAACGCCAGAACTACACTGCAGTGTATATAGCTCTGGCTTGCATCTTTACAACTTTCATATTCGCCTCCATGAGTCACAAGCTAATGTTCCAGATTTTAAGAAGATTCATCTCACCCAGGGATTTCACCAGTTCTCGCTGTGCGTCGCCTACCACTCCTGCACTTTATTTCCTAAACTGCAAAGACCACAGTTTTCCCTAGTCATTGAAGACGCAGCGTCTCAAGATATATGATTCCTCTCCTGCATCAGTACCAGCCGGGAGCAGAAATACTCCAGCAATTCATCCAACTGCAAGCGGTCCTAAGCCAGCTAGCAGCAGCCCCACCAACAACTGAAAATGGGAAGCAACATTAATTCAAGATCCAAACACCCCATCACGTGCTCCCTGCTACAATGGAACGCTAACGGAATAATAGCGCGGCTGCCAGAGCTTCGCGACCATCTGCAAGAAAATGCATACGATGCCTTGGCCCTCGAGGAACCGAACACAAAAGACATTCGCATCTCAGGGTACGTGACTTATATGAGCAAGGCAACGCGAACTAGAAAAATTCTCAGGAGCCATGTTGCTGGTACGAGCAAGTTTTGGACAGATTAAAGTGGGCCTCAAGGACTTGTGCAGCGACACTGAAGAGTTTGGGGGTTCACAGATGGAGCTCAAGGGAATGCCGGTTACCTTCGTGTCAGCGTACGTGCGGCCGCAGGGTCACTGGGAACCAAAGTCAATTGTGGACATCTGCACGCAGATCAAGGGTGAGGCAGTAATTGCAGGCGACTTTAACTC